>OX456523.1:66374688-66679688 GCA_949748255.1 Eustalomyia histrio | reverse complement strand
GTAAAGTTTGTTTTTAAATGAAGAATCAATTGAAATTCATAGAAATATATTTTTTAACTATTTGAATCAGTCATTCAAAAAACAAACTATAAAAATTTACAGACATTCAGTATGAGTTGATATATTCTTTTAAATGTAAAATTTTATGTTTTCTGTTTCAAACAATATAAATTCATATAATTCCTTTTTGTTTTTTTACCAAAATAGTTTATATATATACAAAATTATTTCAATAAAAATTACAAGTCAATATTCAAATATACATACACACAAAGCCAATAATAACCCTGTCGGACAAAGAGTAGCTGACTACAAAAATAGCCAACTTTAAGTTAACTTTTATGGATTAATTTTAAGCTATCTACTACGCAATGCAAAATTTTCGTTAACAAAAGTGTATATACTGTACAATAAATTTTTTGTTGCAAATTTTTCTTTTGAAAGAACCCAAAGTTGATTAGCAGTAAAGCGTCTCCAAGGAGGATTTATTCAGTAAGTAACGTCGGCTGAGCCGTCAGAATAAAATGCATTTGCGTATACATATTTTAGTTTTAATATTTATCTACATAAAAATATGCCAAAATTGTCCATAAATGGTTAAAAATCCGATTATTTTAGGAGTTAAATATATATCGCACCTTATCAGTTTAATTGTATTAACTCAAAATTTTCAAATTTTCATTTTTTGCAAGAAAGTGATAGAAGGGGATCATCTCCACCTACTATAAAAATTTTGTAGCGTTTTCTCTACTACTTCCTAAAATATCGTCCTTTTTGTGTTTTAAAATAATACACTTAAAAAAGTTTGTAAGTTAAAATAACTGAAAATATCATTTAAAATAAATGATATTTCATTTAAAAACCGGTCTACTTAATTTTCATTTAAATTAAATGCCATTTGTTATTTATTTTTAAATGTTGATTAATCAACTGACACATCCGTAAGAAACAACTGATATAATCAGTTAAAATAAATGTCAAAATTTTACCCACCAATCCTTAAAAAATAAATGTTTTTTTCATTTATTTGAAATTATTTCCGTTTTTGTATTTTTTGTTTTTTTTTTTAATATACTCGTACAATACAAAATGTATGTATGCATATGAAGCTATAAATACTTTTTGTGTGAATGTATTGGTATATGTACGTGTGTTTATGAAGTTCTTGTAAATTGTATTGAAAAATTTTGTATATATACAACCAATTTAAATAAAAAAACAAATTGAAATTATTTGAATATTTTTTTTTGAAACAGACAGCAAACAAAATTTAAATTTGTAATAACTGTTACGGACACAAATAAACCACAAGTTTCCGTTTTGTGGGTAAATTTTTATTAAATTTCAAACAAATGAAAAAAATAAATGAAACTGAAAAAAATCTGTAAATGATAGTAAATTATTTCGAATAAATGTATAAAAAAGTTAATATAGATGTTTCTTTGAAAAATAAATGTATCTTCCTTTATTTTTAAATGGAACGGAAAACTTTTTTATTAAACTACAAACAGTTAACTACATAATATTCTGAGTGTACCATTATTTAATAAAAATGCCAGAAAAAGAGTATAAACTCAAAAAACTTCTTGTTTTTCCATAATTACAAATGGAACTGAAAGTAATAATAGCGTTGTAATATTTTAATTAGACTTTATTTTTAGTGAAAATATTATTTCTTTAATACAGTAAAACCCGCTTAATACGAACACGGTTAAGACAAACAATCGGTTTATACGAACTAATTTCCAAGTCCCGACGTTTTGGCAACAATTTACATATAAAATACATCTTTTAACACAAACTCGCTTAAGACGAACCTTCGGTTATAACGAACTGATTTCACCAGTCCCACAAACAAATTTCCATATAAATTACTACGTTTAATACGAACTCCCAAAAAAACATGTTAAATTTCCCATATTTTTTTAGTATTTAGGCAACCTTGCCAAGAGAAAAATTAAATGACTAAGAAATATAAGAAAATTAGTTGTGTTAAGAAAATATTTAAAGTTAGCTAAAGATGTAGACATAGTTTAAAGCCACAAACGGCTAGCTTGATCGGTATTTATAAGCAATATTTTTTTTTTTTTTGAAAAAAAACCCTCTTAATACGAACTTCGCTTAGTACGAACTAATTTACCAGGTCCCCCGGAGTTCGTATTAACCGGGTTTTACTGTATTAACCGGGTTTTACTGTCTCTACTGAAAACTGGAAATTTTGAGTTAATACAGTTTAACTGAATATGTGCGATATGTATAATTTATTATATAATCAATAAAAATCTCCAATTAATTCAGTTAAATGAATCATAGTGTTGAAAATAATGTTCGTTTATATTGCGTCCTGGGTCACATGTGTGTAAAATATTTTTGTGAAATCCATAATATTATTATTATTTAATCTAATTTAATTCTTTTAATCTAGTTAATTTTTAAATTAAAATTATTTTAAATATATTCTTATTAAATATCGGCTTCATTCAGCTTCATGCAGCTACCGGCCACTGTCGCCGCCTAACTGTTGACGCCGTCGACTTAAGCTTACAGCTTAGACTTTTGATTAGTAAACATTGTCGCGCGTGGTATCGAAGTTTTGTTTTTAATATATAATTTTTTCATTTAAAATATTTAAAGTGTGGTTTAAAGTTAAAATAAAATTATTTATGTAAAATAATAAAAAAAAACAAATATTATTGCCTGTGATTGCTTTAGTTTAATTACATGTGTTATTTGAATTTGTAAGCAAACATGAGAGGTGTTAGTAAAAGGCATTTAAGGAGGCTTTTTAAAAAAGAAAGAAATGTATATTCCAACAAACTATTATCGTGTAATGCAGCACAGTCAGAAGACGCAAACCCATCTGTTAGTCTATCCTGGACAAATGAAGTTTATGTTCAAATTGATAGCATTATGAACAGTTCTGATGAACAATATGTTGAACAAAAATCATTAAAAGAAAAACTTATATATATTTGTGTAAATATGTACTTAATACTGAACTTTTAAATAAAATATTTATCAAAAATTACAACAAAACATATTAAAAATTATGAATACATTGTTTTATTTATTTTATAAATAGTTTGCAACTAGCTACTTAAAGTTAGTTTTCAGCTAACGTGTAAACAGTTAACTTTTAGTTGACTTAACTCTAACTAACTTATAGTTAATTAAAAATAAACCTACTTATAGCTAACGGAAAAGCTGTTAGTTTACAGCTGGCTGCAAAAAGTAACCTGAAAGCTAACGTTTGGGAAGTTAACTTAAAGTTAGTTGAAAAGTAATGCAGAGTCGGCCAACTGACTACCGCCTAGGACATCGCAATGTTAAAATAGTTAGTTGTTTCCATTGAAAAGTAATCCAAGTGTCAGTCAGCGTTAGTTGCGAAATAGTTAGCTTGAAGTTAATTTAAAGCTAACTCAGTTTCCGACAGGGAATATACACATCTGTGTAATGTGTTGTGTTTTGTAATTACATACAAATAAAAAAACTTTCAATTTGAAAAACAAACCACAAAAGTAGTTTTTTCTAACTTTTTGTCGGTAAAAATTTGATGGTTATTTTAAACGATTTTCTATTGTTTTTACTTTTGTCGATTATTAAACAGTGATTAAAAATAAACAACAAAATGGGTTAAATATAATGTAAAATCAGTAGTCCTCTTTTTGATTGTATTTTCGATTAATTTAATATGTATTTTATGTTGTTTTTAACGAAATAATATTGTGAGTGTATGTTTATTTTACCCATATAAGCATTCACAAGTATTGAAAATACAAATTGAGTATGATGCAGCTATTCTAAGTGAATATTCAATATGTAATAGACTTATTTTAAATTCATCAAAAACGAAATTTGTAAGATTTAGACCATAGAATTTTGCCAATGAAGAGAAAATTGCAGTTCCTGTAGATGGTACTGTAATAACCAAATCGGATGTGGTTAAATATTACTTTGAGGCTCAATTTACTCTGAAATGAACACATAAAGTCTATAAGATCGAAAATTTTTTCCGAAATTGGAGTGCTTTATAAATTCAAAGCAAAATTGCTCATTTATCAGTCACTTGTGCATTCTTATTTAACATATCTTCCTTCTATAATTCAATCAACACAAAATAAGGCTTTTAAACTTGTTTTTAATATTCTATTACAAATTCAAGTTTGGATTTCTTTGAACTTCTTGCAAAAAATATTCTTTCAATATGAGGCCTGTACAAACATAAAGTTTTAATGTATGTTTTTAAGGTGTTATTAGAGAATACACATCACCCTATACAATTTTCTCAAAACATAGTGCATTTACGAAGAAAAACGAGACAAGCTTTGAACTTGAGCTTTGTGAGATGTCGTCTTGAGTTGACAAAACAACGCATTGGCTTTGCTGGACCACAAGAATAAAATAAACTACCAGTTAAGTTAAGAAATATACAAGTTATTTCAAGTTTTAAAAACCATACGAAGAATTATTTTCTACAAAATGAAGAAACACTTCTAATGTAGAGTTTAACTTTCATAATATCATATTTGCTTTTCCTTTTTTATATACTAAATAGTTTAAAAATAATGAAATTATTGTTATTTTTTATTTTAATTTATTTGATGTGAATACTTGCCAGTTTATAAGAATACACATTTGCGATAGACAATATAACTCTCTTCAAGACCATTATAGTAAGAAATTGTTTAATATATGTGACCTGCTCCACGAAAAGGGACCTCTGCGCCGAAATTTTTGTTTTTTACTTTTTGAGTGATTCTTATAGGAAAAAACGCTCTTTCAAATGCCGCAAACCGCAAGTTTCTATGTCTTTTAGTTTTTTTTTACAAATTACCTGTAAAGATGAACATAATTAATGAAAGAATAACTAAATCTTGTTCATCTTTCTGTAATTCCAAAAAGTTATTTCTTGCAAAAACGATTCGTTCTTCCGGAATTACAGTATTCCATCCATTCGTACAGCAAGGTTTTTCTAAAAACTGCGATAAAGTTTGCTCATCCTTAATATCTTGAAGAGATAATTGCAGCGCTTCTGAAACTTCTGGCGATGAAAATGCATCCAACTTATCACTGACTATAGGTAAACATTCTTCCAAACAATCGCTGAAGTATTGTTCTTCAACACTCTTAAATTTGTCTTCCAGACACATTTTCTTACGTTAATTAAGATTTATTTTAACCTGAAATTAATTAAATAATAGATAAATTAAATAATAATAAATAATAGATTCAATTCTATCGGCTTAAATCCAAAACATTGATAACTTGATAAGAAATAAAACATATAGTAATTTTGAAAACAAAATTAGCAAAAACAGGTTTTTAACTGTTAGAATTATTTTTCATAGAGGCAACACTGCATAGTGAACATCGTACAAAGTACCAGAGAGTCGAAATACATCGCCAGATGATCAGGTTGAAGGAAGAGTTGCATAACCATGCGCAAAACACGGAAAAACGAAGCGCTTTTTTTAAACGCGTTTTTCCCAATAACTTCTTTTCATGGAGCAAGTCACATATCCTTAAAACTGTTGAATTTGAAAAGGTAATACGGATTTACAAAGTAATTCAAAAATTTTCACCTTTGTTCAATATAACTAAAACAAAATGTTTTATATCTAACACTTAAAATATTTTTATTTTTATCAATAAATTTTCAAATCTGAAGCCAAATCTATAGACTATGTTGTTTTTGTAAATTTAAACAATGAGTAGGGTTCTCTTTTTTTTTTTAAATAAGTCATAACTTATTTAAAAAAAATTCGCGTAATATTAAAAACGTTTTTAATAAACATTTTTTTTTTGTTTTTTTTTTGTTGGAAGATGCAATTTTGCAATTTGAATAACTGTAATAAAAATTAAGATACACTTAAAATAGTTTGTAAGTTAAAATTACAGACAATATCATTTACAAGAAATGATATTTCATTTAAAAACCGGTCTACTTAATTTTTATTTAAATTAATTGCCATTTGTTATTTATTTTGAAATGTTGATTAATCAACTGACACATCCGTAAGAAACAAATGATATAATCAGTTAAAATAAATGTCAAAATTTTACCTACCAATCCTTAAAAAATTAATGTTTTTATCATTTATTTGAAATTGTTTCTCTTTTTGTATTCTTTTTTGTTTGTTTGTTAATATACTCGTACAATACAAAATGTACCCAGCAAAAATGAAGCTGCCAAAGAAGCAATAAAAGCATCACTACTATGGCAAAGGCATCACTTCTTTTCTGATGGTTTCATCGATGAATTTAACATTTGCGTGTCATAGGATGGAAGTATTCAAATGTAGCTACTAGCATTACTCATACTTTACTCTTAGGAAGCAATGATAATACAATGATTAGGTATTCTGATGCATGAGTGGAAAATGTTCATATACTTTGTAGTATTTAAGCTTTAATGAAAATTTAATTTATAAGAATGCAGAAAAATAAGTCTTAAGAAGCTAACTTTATGCACTGATATACAACTACTCTTTATTAAAACAAATAAATAATTCTGCATTAGTGAAAAAGCATTTTTGAAACATTTTTCAAAAATGTTAATGAATTTTTAGACAAATTTTAAAATATTTTTGGATAATTTAAAAACTGGTTGTACTATTTGGAAACATTTTTAAACAATTTTAAAATATTTTTGAACAATTTTAAATAATTTTTGCACAATTCTAAAACATTTTTGGGCAATTTGAAATAATTTTTACACAATTTTAAAATAGTGTAGTGTAAAATAATAATCATAATGCAAAAATGCACAGATTGCGTCGTCATAAATATTTAAGGCTGAAAAAATGCAAATGACAGGCCAGCTATTGATATTTCAAAACTTTTATAAAATTGCAAAACTGCATAAATTCTACCCCTCGTGAAATTTTAAACTAAAATATAAAAAATGATTTAATAAAAAAATTAAAAAATTTCATCAGAATAATTTTTTCAATTTGAATAAATGCTTTAGATTCAAAATAAATATACGATATGCTAAAACTTTTGCTTTAGAAGTAATGAAGAGTGATTTTTTTAAGATATACATCTGGTTTATATCCAGATCACTGCATTTGAAATATGAACACATGAATTCTTTTGGAAGTGCCTTAGAATAACACCAAAAAATCATAAAAGAATGTCAACTGAAGTTTAGGAAGCAATGAAAGAAGTTATAGTCACAGAATGACTACCATTTTTTTGCTGGGTATGTATGCATGACTGTAGACACTTTTTGTGTGAATGTGTTTGTGTATGTATGTGTGTTTAAAAGTTCTTGTAATTTGAATTGAATAATTTTGTATATATACAAACAATTTAAATAATAAAAAAAAACAAATTGAAATTTTTTAAATATTTTTTTTTTGAAACAGACAGCAAACAAAATTTTAATTTGTAATAACTGCTACGGACACATATAAACCACAAATTTCTGTTTTGTGGTTAAATTTTTATTAAATTTCAAACAAATGAAAAAAATAAATAAAACTGAAAAAAATCGGTAAATGATAGTAAATTATTTCGAATAAATGTATAAAAAAGTTATTATTTATTTATTTATTTATTTATTTATTTATTTATTTATTTATTTATTTTATTAAACATATAATTACAAATTATATTTTAATACCCTAACCGATCACTAGCAACGAAGGCCTTCAGCTCGTTCTAGCGAAAACAGTACAGAGTTTCTGGTGGGAATCGAACCCACGACCCCCGCACTGATAAGCTAGCACGCTACCAACTAGCCTACCGGGGCGCTTTATAAAAAAGATAATATGGATATTTCTTTGAAAAATAAGTGTATGTTTCTTTGTTTTTAAATGGAACGGAAAACTTTTTTATTAAACTACAAACAGTTAACTACATAATATTCTGAGTGTATAAATAAATGAAAATAATGTGACTTTTATATATTGTCAATAGTGTTTATTGTAACCTTTACTCCAATTTCATTTTTAATTAAAAATCTAATTTATATGAACAAACTTTTAATTAAAAATAAACAACAAATCAACAAAAAAATAAGTAAAATTTAAATTTTTTTGCAATAATTTTTTCTGTGTATTACTGATACATTGTATCAGTTGTATGTTACATACTTGCAAGAATAACAATCCAAGTATGGTGTGTTTCTCCATACAATTTTGGAAACCCTAATGTATATATTTTTTAAAAACTTCAAAATGCAATGAGAGGTAAAACAATTTTGTCCACACAACCCAAGAAAAAAAAGACTTACCAAATAATGGGTTCAAGGATGAGCAGTAACTAGTTGAAATGATAATCACATTATTTTAATACAGGTATGTCATTAAAGGTACCTAGTCGCTTCTAAGCTTACGACAGGGGAGTAAAATGAACTAGTTAATAGTAAGGTTATGTAAAATAACTAGATTAAGGTAAGGCAAAAATAACTGGTTACGATTTATAAAATAAAAACTGATTTTTATTAACAATTTAAAAAAATTTAAATATCAAAACGAAAAATAGATTGAACTGTCACATACACGCAGAGAAAAAACATGGTTGGGACAATCATATTCGAAGAGCATCATATATTTTTGGGTTTATGGTTGTACCAACCATAATCGTACTATAATATGGTTATCATATTATGATAATACAATAACCATAATTTTACCATAATATGATCCCTACAGTCATATGATGATTCAAAAATTACCATATTATGATTCTAAATCATAGTATGCTCAAAATGTTATTATATTATGGTCCCCACAACTATGTATATTATGATTCTATAATCATTTTATGATTCTATAATTAATTAATTTATAATTAATATAAAATCCCAGCATTAAACAATATATGATTGCTTTTTAAGACATTTAAGACATAAACCAACTGACTGAACTGATAAAATGTTGGTTTTTATGAAAACAAGACAATATTATGACTGTAAATGTCAAAGTCATATTTTATTTGATGTATAATTATTTATTGATTGTTGCCAGCATTTTGTGGTTGCATAATTATCATATTTTTGTCATAGTCAGATTTTTTGTTACCACAGTATGTTTACAGCCAATCATGTTATAAAATAGAAGGTGGCAATCGTAAAATATTTACTATAACAATGATGGTAGCGAACATGTTGATCGTTAGACAGCTAATAACATGGTTGTGACCACCATGCCCGATTGCAGCAAGCACAATAATGTAGCAGTGATTATGTTGAAACCATGTTTTTTCTCTGCGTGTAAGTAGTTAAAACACATTACTCATTATTTTTTCCTTAAAAGTAATGCAATTTGCAAAAGCTGTATTACACATTATTAGTAACTCATTATTTCTATTTTAGAAGTAATGGAGTGGACAGGGGTAGGTCATTATTGGTAATGCAAAAATAAATTAGTTATGTTTACTTAATTTTTCTTGGGTATTTCATAAATTGTATATACGTAGTTGTATTAAAATATATGTGTGGTGTGGTCAATGGTTTGTTTTTATAATACTTTTCTTGATGTTTGCAAAACTCTGGTTGTGGTTGGTATGAATTGTTCAAATTTGTATGAATTGTATGAATATTTTCTTTGACCTATTTTACAGGTGTAAACGTTTGTTGCTTGTTGGTTTAACTATAAGAATTGACATTTTTATTTATTTCGATCAAGTTTATATTTAGTACATATTTTTATGTTTGCTATTCAATATATTGTTGATTCATTATTTATTTATGTATATCTAGAGCATGTAATTTTATATATTTTTTTATCTTCTTTTGTAAGATACCACTTGTTTTTGTTCTGACATATTGAAATTCAATGATAAGAACTTTTTATTTGAAGTAAATCTATATACATATATTGCAATCAGCGTTGCCACAACGATAAAAAATATGTAATCAAACAATTCGAAAAAAGTAAACAAAATGAAAAAAAAGTAAACATTTTTTAAACAAAAAAGAATACATATTTATTTCATATTTTCAGTCATTTTTCTTACATATTTATGTACTTATGTAATAAAAAAAAATAAAGGAACACATATAATTGTTATATAAAAAAATCAGGTTTGCGAATTTCCGCATTTACAAATAAGTTAAAATGTAATAAAAAATTAACAATTTACTTTTATAAAAAGTAATAAAATATAAGTAAAATTTAAAATTTTTCTTTTACTGCAGACCACACATACTTAGAATCCTGACTTATGCACAATTCTTTGGCAAGCATAATATTATTTATTATTTCCAAGCACAGCTTGTTTCTTAGCTTAGTTTTAATAAGGTTTAAAGTTGAAAATTTCCGCTCTGCAGCTGCTGAGCTATGCGGCAATGTCATTAAATTTTGTATGAACTTTGTCAGGTCTTTGAAACAATGCTCACCCATTCCATCTTTATGCAATGAAACTTTCTCCCAAAAATCTACAATATCCATTTCTTTTTTTAATTCAATTGAAGAAAATCGCAACTTATTCCACTGTCTAACTATTTCATCTTCATCAAAATCAAATAAGTTGGAAAATTGTGACAGTAAAGGCTCAATAGATATTTGGTTTTCCGATAAAACTTTGTAAGGTGTTATAATAGAAAGAAATTTTAAATCATCTCTCGCAAAATCGAATCTTTTTTGAAGTTGTTGTAAAAACTCCACATAAAAATTTAAAATATTTTTTTTTATTTCTATAGTCTTTGAAATAGGCAGCTTAAGTTTTTGCAAATGTTGTTCACCTTTAGATCCAATGTTCACTTTTTGTATTGGCAGATAATTTTGATTATTTTGTAAATCAACACATTGAAGTGACTGCAAACTATTTATATATTCTATTTTCATAAAGTTGCTCATTATTAATTTGAAATTCGTTTCGAGATGGGAGTATAAATATGGCAAACGCACTTTCTCGGATTGAAATTCCTTGTTAAGATCGTTTATTGTTTTTAAAATAAACGACAAAAAGAAAAAATAAATTTTAATTTCCGGATCATTCATTTGTGTTGCAATCTCCATGGCTTTCACTCCATTCACTTCCAAGACAGAATCTATAAAATATAACTGCAAGGGATTCCACTGCTCAATTATTCTGTTGATCACTGATTCCAGTGAAAGCCATCTTGTCATTGAGACTCCAAGAATTTTATGGGGCTGCACTTCACAATATTCTTGAAACTCCTTAAATTCGTCGATTCTTTTTGGACTATGGGAAAAAAAGTTGTATATGTTTCTACAAATTTTTTCGATTTGCGCAGGAATTTTTTTAAACGCGTAAGCGGAGCATAAATGCAGTGAATGGCAAGAACATTTCAAATAAAATAAATTTTTGTCATTTTTAAACTTTCCAACTAACCCATTAAGTTCTGATGCCATTACATTTGCTCCGTCAGTTGCAAGGCCTATGATATTGTCTAGTGGAATTCCATGGTTATTAATAAATTCTTTGATGGTTGAATATAAAGTGGTTGCATCGGTTTTTGTTACGCCAATCAAAGCCAAAAATTGGTCACTAATTCTTTTAGATAATTTATCAAAATATCTGACAACTAACACAAGGCATTTTTTGGTAGAAATGTCTGTGGTTTCATCCACAATGAGTGAAAACTTACAAGTTTTTAATTGTTCAATTATTTTATTTTTCGCCCTGTTGCCTAAAATTCCCGAAACATTCGTTGCCTTTGTTCTTGCTATGTGGAGAGCACCAGCAATTTTCGAATCTGGGCAGCATTCTTTGATGAGTTGTGGTAAGTAATCCATTAACAAAAATGGTAGATTATGGTGTATTAAAAACATGACCAATGTTAACTCAGCATGGTATACTTGCTGAGAAAGGTGCTTTTCCTCTAAATTAATACATGATTCGAGTTGCACTTGGTTCTTTTTACGTTTAACATTTTTTACATGGCATGATAATTTTTCATGTTTTTTCAAGTAAGTGACATTGTTGTAAAGTTTTTTATCACAGGCTACACAAAAGCTACAGCCATTATTGTCTTTCAGCCAATTATATTGGCTCGGCCAAACTGACCTAAACTTTCTTTTAGTTTGTTTTTTAGTTGATGCATCAATATCGCTGTAATATAGAAAATAAACGGCTTTTAATAAAATGAATTAGTTTTTAATGCATCAGTGCAGCATCACCTACCTGTTTTCAGTGTCTGAATCTGAATCAATTATTTCCGTTGATTCGGATGATTTGGCCTTTTTAGTTAAAAACCTATTGAAAATTGTTTGTTGAATTAGTAGACAAAAATAATCGCAATTTAAACTTACCTATCCATTATATCAAATTGAGTGAGCACCAACAGAACACACAATTCACACAATTTGCGCGAAAATTTGCAAACGTCAAATCGAAATAGTGTTGTCAACACCATATTTTTATACGATTAACATAATGGTGCTTAACAGTGTTGTGAAGCTGTTTTGCAACAAAAAATCGAGAAAAAAATTGAAGTACTTCAAAAGAATAAAAAAAATCAAAAACAATTTAAGTATTTAAATTAATAAAAAAAAAATTTAATGAGACCGACTTCAAAAAAGTAAGCAAAATGTAGAAAAAATAAACAAGTAAACATGAGTATAAAAAATAAGCACTATTGCTTAGAAATAAGCAAAACGGCAACACTGATTGCAATACAGTAGAAACATTTTTTAATAGACTAATGCGTTATTGGAAATTGAAGATTTTTTGGCTGCAAGAAGATATGAATTCTTTTTGGAGGATTTTTTTATTTCTTATTTTATCAAACATTTATTTTTTTTTTTAAAAATTTGACATAAAGGTAAAAAAAATAGATTGTTAAATCTCGCAAGTGACAAGACTTTTTATTTGTACTAATGGTACAAAAATTTTGCGTTACACAAAAACTAATAAAAGAGAAGCAACACTCAATGTGTTGCCTTCTTTGGAAAGGAAAAAAATAGAGATGAAATGTGGTCAAAGATGAGCGGCTTCAAATATGGCAACAATGTAATTGCGTGAGATGACAATTTTAAGAACAGTTGTAATGCATTTCTTAATTTTGCGTTAATGTATTCATTAGTAAAATATCACATATAAGGAATATTAATTCTTTACTAAAAACTTTTATGCATACATGTAAAAAAACAATTTATTGCTCTTCACCAAAATTATCTGGCAACATTTTTAGTTAATTATTCTCCACTATAAAATAAATGATCGACTCCTTATTTCTGGGTACATAATATGATTTGCAGAGTAAACTATTACAAACATTTTGCGCACTTACAAAACTCTTTTCAAAATGATAGTACTGGTGAAATGACCGCATCAGTAAAACTAGATATTTTATACCCGATTTCTCTAAATCTGCTGTTAAAAAAACTCATTATCTGTAAAATTTTTTTGGGAAATAGATTTAAATTATACATGTGTGTGCTTTTACTACTTTATCATTTACATTATGCTCGAAATAAACGTAAAAATGGATTTAGATAGATTTCGACGATAATCCATAAAAAATTTGGGATTTTAAACAGATTTCCCCCAAAAAATTAAATCCATTTTAAAGTTAGATTTCGCTGAAATCAAAATGAAATCCAAAAAATTCTGTAAACTTTGGATCTACCTTTGTTTGCCATTGTTTTAGGTCAAAGGTAAAATTTTATAAGATTTTCATTTTTTTTGACATTAATATAACAGATTTTTTCTGAAGGGATGAAACTACTTGATATTATTTTCCTAGTTCTTAAAATAGTATTCTTCTTTTATTTTAGAAAGTTTTAATCCCTTATATATGCTTAATATTTCCTAATATATGATTAATAAAACCTTAAAGTGCAATCGTTGATATTTTGATATATCTTTAAAAAACTTTTTTAAAATTCCAAATTATAGATTTGAAACCAGTGTTTAAAAATTCTGATCTATATGGAAATAATTTAAAACAAGTTAGCAAAACACAAGATGAAAAATACTTCTCACCTAAGTACATTAAAATAAATAGAATACAATTTTGTTGTTCTAGTAAATAATTTTAACAAATTTAAAAATTTGTTATCGAATTTGTTGATCAAATGGTCTCAATCTCTTACATTTTTTCTTGATACTATCTTAAAGCACACTAGTGTCCATGTATTATAATTCTTGCATTGGCTGCAAGCCAAAATTAAAAATTATAAAAAAATTAGTCAAAATAACTTTACTTTCAAGTCGTACTGCTTTCATCAGACTTATCGTACCACAAAATATTTGCCGTACTTTAAATGGTAGAAGTCGATAAATTTAAAAATAATTTAAAGATTTTATTTCACTGTAAGCCATTTCATTTATTTGTAAACTATTTTTTTAAGACAGTTCATAGTACACTGTATACTTAAAGTCCAGTTCTGTTTGAGTTGACTTTAAGTTTATACTGGTAATTTTATTATTGCACGACTATGCCATATCTACACATAACGATAAAAATATATAAAAATATGTTCCTTTTCAAGATAAAGTTTTTCTTTTTTAAATACAAATATTCAGCAAAACCAACAGAATCATATAAAACTCATGTAAGTCATAATTAAGTCAAAATGAACATTAAAAAGTCATGGTCACGTGTATTTTATAACATACTGTACTTTTTTTTATAGTTTACTCGTAGACATTATATTTACTTCTTGTGTGTGTAAGTGTCTTTTTGAATGTGTGTATTCATACCTTTTTCTGTTATTTTAAATGTTACCACAAAAAAAAAGAAGAAAAAGAGAAATGAAAAAAAGGTTCGTAGTGGCAAAGGTCAAAATGATTGAACATTAATAAAAATGAAGTCGTAAATAAATTATCGCTTACGTCATGTTGAGCATAAAGAAATTGTTTTCTGTATTTTGTTATTTTTTATTTATTTATTTTTTTTTTGCTGTTGAGCTTTTATTTCAGCAAAAGTTGACACAAGCTATTTTATATTTGTACATATGTCGGTGTATTCGTGTTTAAAAGAGGGAATATATAAAAAAAGTGAACATGTTGTTTACCTTTCTTCACATTTATACTTATGGAATATGAAATTCCTTAAGGCGTATACTTTATATTATTAAACAATTTAAAAAGATTTTTCTATTTAGGTGCACACATATTTATGTTCCTTTTTGTATAAAAATATCCGTTTGTGTTTCAAGTGTATTTAAGAATAATTTCATTGAAAAGCAAAAAAAAAAAAAATATATAACTTTCTTTAGGATAATATTAACCAATAGTGGTAAAATTACACTGGTCCACATCAAAATCCTACTTGTAATAAAAATTTCTGAACCCGAAAGATTTTGGCATCCTGGCACAAATTATTCCATCATAATAATTGTTAAATTTTGTTAAACAAATATGTCACAAATTAGCTACTCATAACCCTACTTGGAACGAGTTTATTAAATCGACCAATTAACGAATTTAATGGCATTTTTTGGAAATGAAAGTTTGTGGCATTTTTGTTGTTAAATGCAAATTAAAATATTCTTTAATTCGAATTGGCCAAAGCTCAAAACGAATAATTATAATTGATTAGAAAAATATTGGATTAAAAAAATATATGTTTTGATAAACAAATAAATTTGGGAAAATATTTAAAATTTACATCCTTTTATATATAAATATAAAAGGACTAGACTAGCCACAAAATAAAATAGGGAATTTTTATAAAGTAAGTTATTAAATTTTAAATTTCTGTGTTTATTTCCCTTTTATCCAAACCAAATTTTCTTTTAAACGAAGCTGTTTTCGTCAATTATAATAATTGTTCCAAGGCATTGGTGCTCATTTCATTATAAATAGTTTGATAAATGGCAATTAAATGCAATTAAAATTCGGTATCAATTAAAGATTCCCATGTATGAAAATAACAAACAAAATTTTTCAATTCTTGTTGTGTTCTTGCGTATAAAACCATCAAAAATGTTGGTCATTTACAAATTTAAAAAGGTTTCTTAATAGATTAAGAGTACGAATTTGACATTAGATTTTTAACACTCAAAATGGCAGATCCAATATGTCGGATAATTTGTTTTTAAGAATCATCGGAAATATATTCAGAAAGTTCTAGGGCTTGCTGAATACGAATCTGATGTCGGATTTTAAATGGTTCCAATATGCCAAATATGTTTTTTTATAAAAAATTATCGGATTCATGTCTGTAAACGCACCTGATATCGGCATTTAAAAGTTTAAAATACCGAATCAAATATGGCTAATGTATTTTTTTTAATGGTCAGATTCATATAAAATATTTTTCCGAGAGTTTTGAAGGTTGCCGAATACAAATTCAATATTCAAATTTTAAAATTTTACGGATAATTTTTTTGAAAATATTCGGCTTCGTTGTAAATTACCTATAGGAAAGTTATAAAATCTGATATATAAATCATACACTTTAAAAAGTTTTCCGTTCCAGTTAAAAATAAAGGAACATACATTTATTTTTCAAAGAAATATTTATTTTAACTTTTTTATAAATTTGTTCAAAATGATTTACTGTCATTTACCAATTTCCTTTAGTTTTATTTGTTTGAAATTTAAAAAAAATTTCACACAAAACCACAAAAATTTGTGGTTTCAAAAAAGTTTCAAAAAATATATATTAAAAAATTACAATTTGTTTTTTATTTAATTTGTTTGTTTATATAAAAACATACACTCTCAAACAAAATGTATCTATAGACAACCATATATAATTTTCTTTAGATTTAAAAAACAAACAATAATACAAAAAAGGAAACAATTTCAAATAAATGATTAAATCATTTATTTTTTAAGGGACTGGTAGGAAAAATTTAACATTTATTTTAACTGATTAATCATTTGTTTCTTACGGATGTGTCAGTTGCTTAAAAAATATTTAAAAATAAATAACAATAGCTATTTGGTTTTAATGTAAATTAAGACTGGTTTTTAAGTGAAGTATCATTTAGTGTAAATGTCATTTGCTGTTATTTTAACTTACAAACTATTTTAAAACTTTCATAAAAAAATATTTGATACGAATCCGAACACTTTTGGAAATTTTGAGTTTTAAAATTTTGATATCGTATCAGATTTGTTTTCAGCACATTAAAATAATATTTTTAACACGAATCCGATCACATTAAAAGGATCTTCCGAAATATTGGATCCAGCATTTGGAAATTTTGAATCCGATATCAGATTCGTATTCATAAAATTTTAAAACTTTGCAAAAAAAAATTTTTGCCGCCAAAACGATCACTAAAAAAAATTATCCGATAACAGATTCGGATACAGTGACTCACAAATCTTGTCGAAAAAATATTTCACACGAATCAGATCACTTTAAAAAAAAATCATCCGCCATATTTTTTCTGCCATTTGGATTTTCAAAAATTTATTGTCAGATTCGTATTCGGCGACCCCAAGAACAACAAAATTCTAAACATCCCAAAACTATCCGTCATATTGGATTTACAAGCTTAAGTTTTTAAAATCGGATGACAGATTTGAGTTCAGCGAGTTCAAGAAAATTAAAGTAGTGTTTAAACTCGTGTCATCCTATTGCGCCACTTAACTACTGATAATAGAGATACTCACCTACATTTTAGAGAGAGTCCGCCATTCACAAATCTACCTCAATTTATAAACAGGTTTATGAGTCACGGCGGCTTAAATCGCGTATTTAAAAAAAGATCTTTTAATTTATGAAAACTTTAAATCCAAATCAAAAGTTAAAACACAACTTAAAGATAAGACATCAAAAGACAAAGGCATTTGTGTAAGGTAAGTTTTCTAAAGTTTAAATGATTTCTTCCAGCTTCAATATGCTGTACTTCGCGGATCGCTGGGAAAAAGATTATAAACATTTTTAAGTATCTTTCTTTCTTAAGCATGGCGAAATTCGAAAAAGAGTAGTGGAAATTTGATGGTTGTTTATACGTATTTTCAGCCTTAAGATATAAATTGCGTCGGCTGTAAGAAATGGCTATATTATTTCCAAAATATTTTAAAATTTTCCCCAATGTGACTTATTTGGACTTAAAATATCCTACAACAATATTATTTTCTGTTTATCGTTTAAGTGCTTTTAACAATTTTTTTCGGATTCCCTGTTGTGCAATTTCTTAGCAATATTACTGGTTTTCCCATGTGTACCGTACGCTTACGATGAAATTTGTATGTGTGGTTGATTAAACAAAACTTACCCACATGCATATATATATAATGGCCCAATCTCATAATAAATATATATGTTTAAAATTGTTGACAACTTTTTAATTTAATTTTGTTTTAAATAAATTTCTGCATTATTATTAGTCTTATCCATGTACATACCCAAATTACCCACGGTTAAATATAAAAAATTATTATAAAAATTTCGCCTTTTTGACAAATTTTACCTGCAAGATACAAAAATATGCCGCAAAAAAGTTATGTGTTCCTTTACTCTATCTCTTCTTAATTATATTCAAATTTCATTGAAATTAACAGGTGACTCTCCCCAAATCTTGCTTGTTAATTTGAATAATAATTTACAAATATTCATAATTCTAATCATTACTCTTAAGCGTTTACAGATATAAAATTAAAAAGTAGTTAGCCTACCTTAATGTTATACAAATTGTATATGTTATTGTATCTTTTTACATGTGTTCATTGTCATTTACATAAAAGTAAATATAGTAGCTAAGTTAGATATTATATGTAAAAAATTTATAAAGTTAGAGAGAAACTAATATTTGTATGTAAAAGTCTCCCACGAGAAATTAGGGAGTTGTTGTGTATGCATAAAAAATAAAGCTTTTAAGAGTATTGTGTTTTGTGTATTCTCTTTAAATAATATTTACACGTTTTCCATGTGTCTTTTTCTCAGCAATATATAGCTCTTATTTTTATTTTAACATGTGCTTTATTCAATTTAATTGCTAGTGAAAGTTTCACAATAATCATTTTACCTAAATTCATCATATACATATGTGTGCTAAAGACAATAACAATGTGACGTATGAGTTATATTAAATGCAAATATTTATTAATCATACGTAGTGGGTTACGTATATTTAAAACGATTTTATCTTATGATATTAAATGTAAAAAAAATTTTCTGTCAATTTTCTAACTTTTTCATTAATTTGAAAATCACTAACAAATATTTTATTTGTTTTCATTTCGGTAGAAAAGTCTGATAGATGAAAAGCGTATAAACTTTGTTAAAAAAAGACATTAAATGTCTTGAATTTAAATATGTGCTTTTTAATCCTATTTATACTGCTTGTTAGGCAAATATCTGATAATTTATATATATGAAATATATATCACCTGCACACATTAAATAAATTGTTTGGAATTGTATCGAAATCACCAGAATATTATCGTTATTCAATTATTTTAATTTTAAATACTTAAACCATTCTGGAAATGGATTTCAAGTTTTTTATGAACAGAAACTATATAAAATTTACCAAAACACACTCTCTCATCATCTAAAAATATTGGCTTTTCTAAACAATTTAAAAAAATATAGTTTTCATCATTACTTTAATTTGTGCTATCAACCATCAATTATGAAAATTATAACAAAATGTTGGGATTAGTAATCAGAACTTTTATTATCATCACATAATTTTAAAATGTGCTATAATCTTTTATCTTTTTTACAGACAGATTCTTTTAAAGTCCAGCTATTTTAAATCTTGATTCTCTTAATTATTGTGACTGTTAATGTAACTAATTACTGATAACATTTGCTTTCAACGTCAAATATTCCTTTAATCAGAAAAGTCATATATCATCTTCACAAGTAAACACGATTTTAGATCGAGAACTTCGAGCTTCAGCATGAAGAAGCACCAAAGTGCCTCACATGTTCGTTTTTTTTTGAGCAAAATCGGTGTATTTGGGGTAAACCCCAATAAACATAAATATCTACATCTTTTAAAATGCATATAAATAGCTAAAAGGGTTTTTTATAATAGCCCACATGTGGACTGCGAATATTTTTAGCTTTTTCTATGGAAAAAAAACTGTAAGTACTTGCCTAAACTAAAGAAAGGCGAGCAAATCGCTGCTCAAAAAAGCCATTTCACTATCCTAAAATGGAACAACAAAAGGAATGTCCTTATGATATCTACATGCCACGCAGATGAACAAACGATGTCCAAGGACCGAAACCAACGTCTGAAACCGAATATGATATTAGAATACAAAGATCTAAAGAAAGGTACCGACTTATCGCCAATTCGCAAAGTTCTGACATGGTACAAAAAAATTGCGGTCGATGTTATTTTTGGAGTAGCCACGTTAAATGCAGTTTATTTGTACAATAAATTTTTTCCTCCATGTGCCAGCACACTGTTGACGCTTTCCGTTCACAGCCCATATATGGACTGTTAACGCAATTAATGCATACAAAAAATTTTTCAATGCAAAAATAAATTTAAAACTTATTAATTTCAACGATTTTATTTATGAATATTTTCTTTTTGACACAATAAAATCAATTCAAATTTGTTTTGACACATGCAAGATTGAAATTAATGCTGGTTCTCGATTTTTAAGATTCACATTTTTGTGTCTATTTAATAAAAAATGTATTGACTGTAAGTATTATCGAAAATGATTCAATTTTCGATGAAAATATGTGTACGAGAAACAAAAAATATCGACTATATGTTGTATCAAAATCTATTATTGTTTTTTTTTTTTTTAATATTCGAGAAAATGAAATCTATTTTCATTGATTAATTAGAATTATTATTAGAAATTTCATTTATATTTCTTCAAAAATGAACATTTTGAAATTTGTAATAAAGATCTCAATCCTATCAAAATTACTAGTCAAAATTACTAAAGTCTCATGTACACACCAATTTTTGCTTAAAAATTCGAACTGGATCTTAATTCTGTAGAACAAAGGCTTAAATTAAAAAATATTTTGCCTTCCTATATGACCATAAAAAAATTAAAACATATTATCCAATTTGGTTTAATATATGTACTAATATATGCAAATATAAGGCATATACGAACCAATATATGGTCTAATATATGCAACGTATATTGCCATATATGGTTTCATATATTAGCATATATAAACTTTCCCTTTGAATGTATTTGCCTTATATGCTTCGATACATGGCATATATTTTTATATATGCTCATACATGCTCATACATGAATCCATATATGCTCATATATAAGATCATATATGATGATATATGAACATATATGAATATTTTCACCTGGGACTCTAAATTTTTTTTTTTTGTAAATTTATTACTATAAAATGGTTAAAGTTGAATATAATACTAGCTTAAGAGCCCGGTAGTTTTAAATATCGAAATATGTTCAGAAGATAATATTATTCTATTTTCTAAAATATAGCTGATTTCAGCTTTCTAGCTTAATCGGTGGGGGCAGCCGGTTAAGGAGGAGACGATTCACCTTTGTGCCCTCTTCGTACACATGTCCGAAATCCAACCTAGGTGAATGTCTTCACCGGAGGAGAAACCTTTGCACCAAATTTTAACTTCTCAGCTTCAGCGGTTTTAGCAATGGTAAGGATTTTTCCCTTTTCTGCCCCTCCCCGTTGGATTTTCCAAAAATTACAACTTAACTGTTATCTACACTGGATATGGAGCCTGCATACTAAATTTTAACTTCATAGGTGCAACGGGATTTGTGCAGGCTGTTAAGGGGGTGACTTCATCGATGAGTTAGCACATACTTTAAGAAAAGCATATTTCAAATTTAAGGTTTATAGCTATAGAAGTTTTGGCAGGCCGTGAAAGGGGTTTTCCCCGATTTGCTCTTCCCCAAAGGAATATCCAAGAACCTCGTATTAGCAGATGTCTACGTCGGAGGGGGAACCTGCATACCAAATTTCAGCCTCCTACCTCTTGCGGTTTGGGCTGGGCGATGTTGAATGGGTGAGTCAGTCAGTCAGAAACGTTATTCCTTTATATATAAACAAACACCAAATGCGTGCAATTTTTGCGCAGATTTTAAAATACAATAATACATACATGATATATTTTTAGACTTTATGTATTTACAATTAAACACATTATGACTACAATTAGTATTATTGTGATAAATACAAATTATACAGATAAAACATTTGTAAATATACTTACTTATAATAGTAATAAAACTATGACATTTTTAAATTAAAAAACATCGAATAATTTTGATATTAAAAATGAAGAAAAAAACCGATAAAAATAATTTCTGGTTTTTATTACACAAAAAT
This sequence comes from Eustalomyia histrio, assembly GCA_949748255.1. Classification (NCBI taxonomy): domain Eukaryota; kingdom Metazoa; phylum Arthropoda; class Insecta; order Diptera; family Anthomyiidae; genus Eustalomyia; species Eustalomyia histrio. The sequence goes on along the minus strand of OX456523.1, from coordinate 66,657,541 downwards.
ATACGCATTTTTGGGGATTTTACACATGTTATAAAACGTGTTTCTTTAGTTAAAAAATTTACTCATTAATTTTAAAATTTCTTTTAGTTTTTACGCACTTTTAATGTAATTTTTTCCAATTTTGTGTTCACCAACTTACGCATAATGTGTACTTTTTCATTTGCGCACACGGAGTAAATTTACCCAACTTATAGTAGGAGTACAGTTTCCTAGTGCAAATTGAATATATTGGATATAACAGAAATTAGTTAGAGTGTAGTTCAAAGCATAACATGTTTAATTATTGAGTATCATAGTGAGTACAAAACAGTTTTACGCTTTGGTGTTTATATTTACAGATGTTCTTAATACGGGTATTACATAAAAACTTACAAACACTTTTTAGCGTGCAGTTTGTATGAAAAACTAAGAGATTCCTTTACATTTTTATTCGTAGTTTTTTTTTGTCGCTAAACCGATATTGCTTATTATCAAATCTAAAATGCTATGTACACCCAGAGAAAAGATTGGTTGCAATTCGATCAAACCTATTAACATTTATCTGTAAGAGTTCTATTTTATTTGAAATAATTTGTAATCCACTATTATACCAAAAATATTGCATTGGGATTAAAAAGAGTGAAAACGAACCAAAAAAGGATACTATTATGCAATTATTGGTATTTTCAATTAACTTCACAAATAAAATTCGTTTAGAAATTTCGTACAGTAGAAGAACCCATTTATTTAGTGAAAATTAGTACAATCTATCAAATTTATTAACAAATTGTTCATATTCGAAAGTGATAACTACAAATACGGTTATCCTGATCAAATACATCATTAAATTAGGATTTCACTTAACCAACCGAATTGTGGATTATATTAATTATAGAAGCCACTAACGATTGGTGTTTGTAAACGAATTTTCTGCTTAATTTATTTTCCTAAAAAATTATTTAAATTCAAAATGAGTCATTAAAATATATAAGTGTTTGTGGACTGGTGGGTAGAGAGCTAGCCTAGTACTCCTAATTTCCGAGTTCAAATCCCGGTAAAGGCAAACATTAAAAAAAATGTAAATTTTGTTAATTAAAATAAAATATTCAATTGTTTAAATACCAAATACATTAAACAAAATTAAATTAAATTGTGGTGCAGAAGCAAGGGTGTGAACTGTGAATCTGAATGCCCAGGTTCGATACCGGAAAAATCTAAAAACTATTTTTTTTAAATAAAATTTTGTGAAACGTAATAATATTTATGCGGAATATAAATATTAAATTAGACAACTGAATATTGGCTTTCACAACTAAAATATAATTTAATATGAATATAGTTGTCGTAACCACCAGAATTCGATTGGCAACAAATTCGGTGGCCACAACTGATACTGTTTTCTGGGTGTAGGCTAGTGGGTAGAAAGCAAGCCTAGTACTCCTAATTTTCAAGTTCGAATTCCGGTAAAGGCAAAAATTTTTTTTAAAAAACAAAATATTCAAATGTGTAAATATCAAATATATAAAAGAAAATTAAATTAAATTGCGTGCAGTAAGCAAGGGCGTGAATTATGAATTTGAATTCTCAGGTTCTATACCTGAAAAATCTGAAAATTATTTCTTTTCTTTTTATTTTTAAATAAAATTTTGTGGAACGTAATAATATGTATGTGAAATATAAATAATAAATTAGACAACTGAATATTGGTTTTCACAACTAAAAATGTTATTTAATATGAAGACAGTTGTTGTAACCGCCAGAATTCGATTGGCAACAAATTCGGTGGCCACAACTGATACTGTTTTCTGGGTGTATGATAATAAACAATCTGAGTGGAAACATACGCCTGCTTCTTTGCGCCGTGAGAGCTACATCGTCATAAATTTGCATAAGGTCATAGGGTCTTATACCTACCTTAATTTTGATTTGTTACAAATCAAATAACAAACCGATGTATAACCTCAGTACATATGAGTGGAGTATAATAAAACCTTTTGCTTCCATAGGAAATAAAACATTTTTTCGATACTGCAAATAGTAATTTGTATACATAATTTACATTACATTTAAATTAATGTAACAAAGGAAATCCTTAAAAAATTTATGAAAATGTATTTTTAATCTGGTTCGAGATCATAGGATTTTTTTTTACATTTTCATACATAAAAGTATTAAAAAGATCAACTATAAAATAAAAACTTCACTTATAAAAAATATTTGAAATATTAACATTAAGGGCGTAATTCATAAATACTAATGTAACACAAATAAAATATACCTTCAAGACAAGAGAACGTCTTTGATTCGTTATTGTGAATAACTACTATATATTTAATCCCAAAATGTATAAAAACAAATATTTAATACAACAATTGCTATTAAGTGTTGGAAAAAGAACAACAATAGCAAACATCAAAGAGCAATATATATAGAGTGTAATAAAGTATTAAAACAATAACAAATCAAATACTAACAGATACATACAACCAAAGAAATTAAATCCACCAAATAAACAATTTCAATGCTGCTTGTACAAGTACTACAATTCAATAACAATAATAAGAAGATTTACGAGATACAATTACATACTACATGTAGTTAAGAGTGAATAATATGTGCGTATCTGTATCCACAATGTACTTTTTGTACATACAAGTATTTCGCAAATATTTTGAATACATACAGGTGAAAATGAGATAGCATTTAGTAACTATAAGTTATAGAACTCCAAAAAAATAAGAAAATAAAACATGGCTTAAATTGGAGTTTATATCCATGAAGAAATACAATTTTTTAATTTTTTTGCATTTTAACTTAAAACCGCATTAACTTTACAAACCCCTGCATAAAGTACAAATTATTATTTTATATAAAACCTAGAGTTAAAATTGTTAAGTACCAATTATTAATTAGACTAATCATAACTTATGACATGTCCTATTTGGCTTAATATTTCACCATCTTACATGTAAAAAATACGGGTGGTCGAAAGAAAATGTTTAAGGGTTTTCAATATTTAGATCGCCATAAACTCATTATATTAAATATAGGGTCCGCCAAATAACTTTTTTTTTTGAAAATGTTGGGTATTAATTAATAATAATTAATACTCATAATCTTTTTGTGACGAATTTCCATATATATTTGGGTATAATTTCGGAATGTATCTATGGAATGGATACGCATTCTATTTTTTTTTTAATTTTAATTTTTGCCAATTACATTTAAATTATTGAAATAAGAAAAATATTTGTTTTGGCTTATCGGCGTAACACTTATCTTTGACGGCATCAGCTCTGCGGCTGATAATGCGATCTTCAAAAGCAGGGCGCAAAACATCGAGTGTAGCTTCGGCTGTGTGGCACGTAGCGCAGTCCTGTTGAAACCAAATTGTTGCCAATATCCTCCTCTTCAGTTTTTGTTTTCGTTCAACGTGGCCCGATAACGATCGCCATTGACTGTAACGACCAGCCCAGGCAGCCATTTGAATTAAATTATTTTCCATTATTAACCGGAAGGATTGTAATTTCAAATAAAAAAAGAAATTTTAGAAAATATTCAGTAGTTTTTTTTATAGCATTTTCAAAAAAAAAAAGTTATTTGGCGGACCCTATATGTTTCAAATAAATACTTTTATAATTCGAATTGACAATTTTTTAATAAGAAATAATATTTTAAGATGTACATCATGTATAGAAGATAACATAATAATGCACCCTACTATACAAATGAAGAATATATAATTAATATCTTTGGTCAACATGAGGCCTTTTTATGCCTCGACAAAATAAGATTAAAACAAAATAAGAATTTCACCCCAGGCTTTTATCATAACTGTAGATGGGCCAATATCGAAGCAGTTAGTTGCACTCCAACTACAAGTAATGATTTTAGATATAACACTAGTATGTTGAATAGAGATCTTTGCATTTCGCGAAGATCAAAATCCAAAAAGTTTTGGTGGCTAAATTAATATGTAATCATATTTATCTTTTCTTATTTTATCCCTTTGACCTTGTTTTCAATCATCATTAAAATAAATGCAATGTTATTAATGCATATTTTTCACTACAAAAACAAAAAAGAAAATTACATATTCTTCATTTGAAGTACATAAAGTAATAATTTTTTATAAATAAAAATTAATTATTATTCTAATAATACTCGAGAGTTCTGTTAAGGGACTTTGTAAAGGGTTTTCCAATAGGTACTTGACAACTTTGAATGTAATTTGTGAATGCACTATTTCACTGATCATCTAACTGTTGCATTCTTTTTTCAGTAAACTCAACATTTTCATCATGGTAAAGTACACGAACGAACAACGTATGCAAATTATAAAAATGTACTAGAGAAATTCGGAGTCAGTGACGAAGCTCATTTTTGTCTCAATGGGTTCGTCAATAAGCAAAATATGCGTTATTGGTTTGGTGATAATCCACATGTGCTTCATGAATCACCACTTCATCCACAAAATATAACTGTTTGGTGCGGTTTGCATGCCGGCGGCGTCATTGGGCCATATTTTTTCGTCGTAATCGCGCCATGATTACCGATTATTTTTGGCCTGAATTGGAAAACGTGGACTTGGACGACATGTGGCTTCAACAGGATGGTGCCTAAAACCATACAGCACACGTTACAATCGATTTATTAAAGAGTAAGTTTGGTGAGCGTATTACCTCAAGAAATGGACCAGTCAATTGGCCGCCTCGTACGTGCGATTTAATGCCTCTAGACTTTTTTATTTGGGGCTACGTCAAATCATTGGTCTATGTCAACAAGCCGACGACGATGGAAGAACTCAGCGGCCGTTACGGCCGAAATGTGTGACCGAGTCATCGAAAATTGGGTCCAACGAATCGACCGCTGCCGACTTGCCCGCGGTGGCCATATGAACGAAGTCGAGTTCCATTCATAAATGTTTTTATTGTATTCCAAGTCGATCATTATATATATTATTGTTTAAGCGTAAATCAACGTTTAAAAAAACCCTGCATAAAATGAGTCATGCGGACGAATTTGCACAACCTAAATATCAGGTTATATGTATACAAAATCCAATTAATGTGGCTTAAAACAAATATTTCCTTTTCAACCCCAAATGTTCAAAGTTTTTAGGAATTGCTCATATCAACAAAGCTGATCGTTTATATCCATGTATAGTCTAATATATGATTATATAAGTTAGAATCCGGATTTTGAAGTAATTTTGGGGTAAGTGATCATATTTATACTTATATGAACATAGATGATTATATACAACTCTAATTTCGGATCCAAAAATATATATCATATACGTTTATATATTACCCCATTCTAACCTAAGCAATGTAACTTTTCAATAACGAACACTCCCAACAGCTGACACTTCCTTATAATGAACAATTTTAGTACGACGCACTGTGCCACATACGAGTATTTATAGACGGCGGATAAAAGTCCATTTCTTCACTAGCTCCGATTTAGGAGCTACAGGGTGGCGCAAAAATAACCTTCTGATGTTTTTTGGCTGTAATTTAAAAAAAAAATGAAAAGCTTTGATTCTTCCTGTGGATTATTTTTATTTGGTCTTTTAATTTTTTTTACATCAAGTCGAGAATATGATGTCATGTAAATGGCCGCCGCCACAGTTGATTGTCATTTGAGCCCTTTTTATGGCATTTTCCATCACTTTGGCCAAAACTTCCGGCGATAGGTCCTCACATTCTTGACGGATATTGTCTTTAAGAGCTGCAAGAGTCTGAGGCTTGTTGACATAAACCCGCGACTTCAAAAAGCCCCACAAAAAGAAGTCTGGAGCGGTCAAATCAGGCGATCTTGCTGGCCAGTGCAAATCGCCAAAACGGGAGATTAGGCGCCCGGGAAATGCATCCTTCAGCATATCGGTTGTGGCACGTGCAGTGTGTGGCGTTGCACCGTCCTGTTGGAACCACATGTTTTCCAATCCCAATTCATCAAGTTGCGGCAAATATAACTCGTTGATCATTGCTCTGTAGCGCTCACCATTCACAGTAACCGTTTGGCCCGCGACGTCTTCGAAGAAAAAAGGTCCGATGACAGCACACCATACAGTGACTTTGAGCGGGTGTAATGGCTCTTCGTGGGTTACACGCGGATTTTCAGTGCCCCAGAAGCGTAAATTTTGCTTATTTACGTACCCGCTAAGATGGAAAATCATCTTCATTATTGCTCAAATAAATAGTCACCAATATTCCGCGTTCTGAAGCAGTGTAGCGTAACATTGTATATTAACGTGTATTTCGCATGTGTTTACTACACAAATGTCAAAACAGAACTGACATTAGGGGCCAATCGAAAATTTTATAGCATTTTCTGATAGGAGGATTACTTTTGCGCCACCTTGTATGTAGCTCATAGGTGCCGAAAATTCGAATCTATACATCATCTATTTCAATGTGAACAGGTTGATTTAAAATATATTTTTTAGTTTTAGGTGATATTATAATTTTGTTTACAAACTGTGAAAATTTAAATGAAAATAACGTTTTTATACAAAAACACTTTAATACTTGCAACACATTGGTCAGACTGTATGGCTGAAAAAGCTTAACATTTTTTGAAATATTTGAGAAATGGTCGTATGTGTGTTATAGCATTATTGTAAGGAATCTCAAATAAAAAAAATATAAGTAATAGTATATAACGATTATTATATACTTTATATTATTTCTTACATTACTTAATTATTTTTATGGTTGGATGTGGTATTGGGTGATTACTATTAAATACGCTAACTTGTTTGGTATATGTGTTATTTGGATTTTAAAACATAAGTTTGTATTGTTTCGCTTGTTTATTACGTAATTTTGCTTTTCTAAAACTTAACTTTATGAAATGTAAACATCATTGCCTAATTATATACTAATATTTTTTTCCATCTCTTCCATTCTGAGCAATATTTTATGAAAATATGAAAATTAATACATTATTTTTCCATTCCTAAAACTAAAGTTTTGAAACCAAAAGTGATTTTTAATACAGGTTAGTTTAGGTTGACTCATGTTTAAAAATACGACATTCACTTAAGCCCGAAAGTCGGCTTGTTGTGCGCAATAAGTTAATTTTTCTAGGGCTTGCGACATAGCTTTTGAATTGCACTCGTTTACCGTTGCATTTCATTTCGAATGTTTTAAATTCATTTGTCTTGTCTAGTGTTTCAGTTCCATTTCTTCCTCATTTAATTACATTTTGTTCAATTCAACTTGTTTCCTGCTTCACTCCTTTTCATTCCCATGTCTAGTGTTTCAGTTTTAAGTCCACTCGTTCCTTGTTCGTATTATCTAGTGCTTCAATACCCACTCGTTCCCCGATTCTTTTTTTTATTCACTTTGTGTAGTTTTTTCATTCCCTTATCATGTTTTACCCTATGGACCTTTAATTTATCCACGTCCCTGGCGAAAAGTTAAAAAAACATAGGTTAAAGGGAAAAAGAAATTTCAGGTTTTTAGCCAATGCGGTTTGACAGGCCGTCAAATTGGAGACTTTTACCCTTTTTGCCCCTTCCCGTAGAAATTTTCAAAAATCCCAAACCGGTTTAGATAGGACGTTATGGAGAACACTATTTCTCTCTCCTTCAGCTTTTTGCCATACTTGCCCTTAAGAGAGAGACTTCTCGCCCATTGAACTCCCATATTTACCACATGTCTGACGAAAATTCTAAATATGTACCTTCCTAGTGATTCAGCCCATACTCCAGGGAACGGATATTTTTTATTTCAGGTTTCTAGCCAAAAGGGTGTGAATTCAACCCCTCCCTGTAGGAGCTTTAAAAAATCCCGTCTGGCCGATATTCTATGCTGCATCTAAGCTGACTGGAGGAAATAGTTTGGTGCTAAATCGTTTTTAGTTTCAGACTTTTTTCACACCAAAAAAATTTCACTCAAACTTAGAATGCTTTAAATAATAATTTATATTAAGAAACTGTACAATTTTTTTATTTTGGAAGAAAGACACGATCAGAATAAATCTAAAATATCACTTTTCACCGTAAAATAATAGTCTTGTATATAAAACAAAAGAAAAATTTGCGTGAAAACAAATTATACACACTAATTATCGTGAAAAATTAATTTTTTTATATGATGAATTTCATTTAAAAATCGAGATAAAACTGAAATTTTGAACCAGACCACCTCAGATATCGATGAAATTTTGTTTATAGCTAAATTTGATCAATACAAACAAACTCTTATTTTTAGAAATTACTGTTTGTGATTTTTTGGGCGTGGCACAGTGGGAAAGTTTTCGAAAAACGCGAAAATAGTCGAAAAGAGCTCCATTTAAACTACAATAACTCAGAATCGGCTGAACCGATTTACATGATCTTGCACGCAAAGAAAAAACATGGTTGAGGCAATCATATTCGAAGAGCATCATATATTTTTGGGTTTATGGTTGTTCCAACCATAGTCGTACCATAATATGGTTATCATATTATGATAATAAAATAACCATATTTTTACCATAATATGGTCCCTACAGTTATATTATGATTCGAAAATTACCATATTATTGTCCTAAATAAACATGTTATATTGAATTTATCATAATATGATCCCGCGTAATCATAGTATGCCCAAAATATTATCATGTTATTGTCCCTCATAACTATATTATGATTGCTGGATTATCATTTTATGATTCCTAATCTAAGAAAATTTCTTAAAGGAAAAGTTCTTTAAATTAAAGAATATTTCTACTAGAAAAGTCCTGAGAATCTAAGTATTTTTCATAATAAGAAGTCTTCAGAATCTATGAATTTTTCTTTTAAAGAAAGGCCTTAAAATCTAAGTTTTTTAGGATATATGAACTTTTATCTAATAAACAGTTTGGAGAATTTGAGGATTTTAAATTTATAAATATCTATTATTTTGTATAAGAAATATTTTCGTAAAAAAAAAACCATGGGTTCTACAGTTATATTAATATTTTTACTGAAAAGAATTAAAAAACATAAAATCTTTCAATAGAATCTTTTTGACAATGAAAACAAGACATTATTATGACTGTAAATGTTAAAGTCATTTTTTGATAAATAATTATTTATTGATTGTTGCCAGCATTTTATCGTTGCATAATTATCATATTTTTTAGTCAGAATTTTTGTTACCACAGTATGGTTACAGCCAATCATGTTATAAAATATAGGGTGCCAATCATAAAATAGTAAAATATTTACTAAATAATTATGGTAGCGACCATGTTGATGGTTGGAAAACCAATAACTTGGTTGTGACAAATATACCCGATTGCAGCAAGCACAATATAGTAGTTCTGATTATATTGCAACAATGTTTTTTCTCTGCGTGTGGTATCATTAAAAAGATATTTTAACAGGCTTTATGACAGGCTTATGAATGGGTGCATATTTTAAGGGTGGCTATATACCTGATTCAGCCACCTGTTTTGAAACGTTCCAAAACATGAGCACTCATAAATGTGGATTCAATTTCTGTAAAAAAATCATGCAGGTAGCCAACGGAAAAAACCCAAATAATTAAAAAACTGCACTTTCCTGTTTTCCTTTTAATTCTCCACGAACATTTATGACCGTTTTTTAGTTTGTTACCGCAATCATAAAAATCAAATAACCTTTTGTTTATTACTTTTTTTTTTAATTCTGAGAATCATAAAAAAAGTCATCAATGTTTTTTCCAAAGAACTTTTCAGACAAAAATAATAATAATAATTTTACGACATATTAATTAATTTTCCTGGGACAATGTTTATTTATGTTTATTTATATTTACCTGTAAATATAAAATATAAGGGCAATTACTAGAAGTGACACTACTTAATAAATTATTTAAAAAATACTTAAAAAGAACCCATTTTTATTTTTTGATATGGTATAGGTGAAGGATAAACCTTTCTAAAAAAATAATACACTGTAATTGGATTTTTCGTTAGTTAAAATTTTCTTTTTGTTATAAATTTTTTACAGTGTAATTTTTTGAATGATTCCAGGATCATGTAAATCGGTTCAGCCGATTCTGAGTTATTGTAGTTTAAATGGAGCTCTTTTCGACCATTTTCGCGTTTTTTCGAAAACTTTCCCACTGTGCCACGCCCAAAAAATCGCAAAAAAGTAATTTATAAAAATGAGAGTTTGTTTGTATTGATCAAATTTAGCTATGAACAAAATTTCATCGATATCTGAGGGGGTCGGGTTCAATGCATCTCGATTTTTACATGAAATTCATCATATGGAATATAAAAAAATTTTTCACATGAAACCCGAACAACTTACTGTGCCAAAGAAGCATTCCATTGCCAAAGTACCAGTTTTTATATTTTATATTTCTTTCTTTTTTAACTCTTTCTTTATGAAGGTTTTTATATATGTACTACTTAAAAAAATCATAATACACTTGTAAGAAAAAATCTCGTATTAAAATTTTTTAACTCGTTTTTTTATTTATTTATATTCTTGTATTGTTTCCAGTAATAGTTTTTTTTTTATTTTTTAATTTACTAAAAAATATATGCTTTGTAGTATTTATGTCTGTTATATTGCACTCTTATAATACTGAGAGCTTTTAGTTAACAAAACTATAGTGTGTTTCATATTAATAAATTCAATCTTTTCTTTTGAATTTGTTTAGGTCACTCATGAATGACACAACTCTACAATTCAGTAGTGGACTTCTCTAAATTTCTTTATGAATTAATCGTTTCGTTAAATTATGTTAACTACCCAGCAAAACCTCACATTAGCAAAAAATGTGTAAAGTAATGTGTAGCCATTGGGGCTTGTGGATTACTTTATACCTTACTTCACTGATGAATTTTACAGGCGTTGAGCCTCAAAGTAATGTATATACCCATTACTTTAGAGGTGATAGTGTAAGGGGTTACTTATATGGTAACAAGAATGGAAAGAGTAATGTGTCTTAAAATAGATTTTTAAAAAGGAGGAATTTTTATTAAAAAAATTATTACAAATATTTTAAACGTTTTTAAAAATAATGTGGTCATGATGGGAATCGAACCAGGGAACTCTGGTTGCCAGCCAAGAACTCTACCCACTGAGCTATCGACGCATATATTATTTGATTGCTTTAAACTTAAATGAATTGTTGCGCCAGCTTTTTACAAAAAAAAAACACAAAGTAATGTATCTAACAACAGATTTTCAAAAATATTGCAATTATTACTTTACATTTATAAATCATATATTACGCAATCAAAAATAAGTAACTTTTTAATTTATGCTTGCAAATAATGAAAAAGGTAACGAGCTATCATTACAAGGTAACGTATGAGAATATCACACCCATTACCAAAGTTTTGCTGTGTAACTGTCGGTTGAGTTACCGATAAATTAATTTTGTGATTTTTAAATATTTGACATGAGATATATATTTACAAAAGTTTTTTATCTGAATTTTATTTTTAGAGCAAAATTAGTTTCAACATGATCACTACTACTAAATTATGCCCGCTGCGTTCATATTCAATAAAACCTTATCATATATAGCGGCCAATTTTTATGGCGTCATATTTCGAAAACCGAAAGGGTTTGGGGTTGAAAGGTTAATGATTTGGTAAACACTACCCTTTTACAATATTTGTAGCGAATTTCATTAAAATCGGTGATGACAAATCCGAAAATGATTTGCGTAATAAATTTCTTCTTTCAATTTTTTTTAATTTTATTCTAGTTACTAGAATCATTGAACAAATAAAGTTCTGATATATTTTTTAATTACGATAAATTTTACAAAATTCCGGTTTTTGGTCTCAAATCTAACAAAACTTTTTCATTTTAGTGCAATATATACAGCAACTTCATTTAGCTATAATCAACATCAATTATTGTTGGGGTTGATTTTTTCAATTTTCCAGTTCAGCACTTTAAGACCGAATCTGGAAAAATAATTGAACTTATAGGTATGAAACTGACTATATATATTACAAATTGACTCAGAATTTATTTATTTAATTTTACTCAGCATTAGCAGGGCAAGGAAGTTTTATTAAAATATATTTGATGTCGTTATTCTCAGAACAATATGTTAATATTGGGACTTATGTACAAGTTTTCCAAGGGAGCGTATAAATTTTGGCATATTTGCGTTAAAAAAGAAATATCACATTAAAGCTAACCTGGACTGGTCATTTAATATGATCCTGTCACAGAACTAGCACAAAAAAATCTGTCACCAGACTATAGCAAAAAACTCATTCTTAAAACTTATGTAAAAGGCACATCTGGGTATGTGTTATAAAATAGATTTTCTCTCATTTAATTAAAAAATTAAGAATTTGATATAATCGATAGGCGCCAGTTGTGCTCAATCGCAAATACTCTACCGTCGATATTGTCTGGCTAATAACAAAGTTATATTGCCTTAATTTTCTGTTTAAATAAATACAAAATAAAGAAAAACATAACCAAAATTACAGGACAATAAAAAAAATGGAAAAAACACTATCCCAACAAAAAAATATACTTTGTATCAATTGAGTGATAAACCTTCTGGTGACGATTCACAATAGAGGCCCTTTGAGGTCAATTACATAAACATTTCCCGTAAGAAGACAATCTACAGGTTGGTTGAAAAGTTCCTGCGCTCGAAATGAAAGAATAGTGTTTTTGTTACGAAATATATATTTTTATTCAATATAATCTCCTAGAAGCTCAAAACACTTGTTCCAATGATCTTCCAATAATTTTAGTCCATCCTTATAATGGTTTTCCGGAAGCTCTGCAAAATAACCGCCTACGGCTGCTATGGCCTCTTCATTCGACGAAAAATGCTTTCCACGAAGGAATTGTTTGAGATTTCTGAAGAGATAGTAGTCACTGGGAGCCAAATCTGGTGAATACGGTGGATGTTCAAGCAATTCGTACTTTAATTCTTTGAATTTAGCCATCGTCAAAACACTTTTGTGAGCAGGTGCATTGTCTTGATGAAAAATGATTTTTTTCTTCTTTAAACCAGGTCTTTTCTCACGAATTTTTTCATCCAGCTGATCCAAAAGGCTGCAATAATATTCAGAGTTGATTTTTTTACCTTTCTGAAGATAATCAATCAACAAAATTCTTTTTGCATCCCAAAAAACTGATGCCATAACCCTCTTTGCTGATCGTTGTGACTTTACCTGCTATGGAGCTGAAACTTGGATCTTCACTAACCATATTATGTACCTGCTCAATGATTTCTGCTGTGGTTGCAGTTTTTGGTTGTCCTTCGCGTGGATCGTCTTTAAGGCTGGTACGACCACGTTTAAATTCACCAGCCCAAAATTCAACGGAGCGTTTTGAAGGTGAGGACTCCTTATACACTTCTAACAATTGTTTATAAATTTCCTTTGCTTTAAAACCCTTCAAAACAAAGAATCTAATGACTGCACGATATTCAATTTTTTCCATATTAAAAAAAATCAATGACACGTCAACTTCAAATGGCTTGTAAACAAAGAAAGAATTGACAGAATGACTTGCAACTTTGCATGTGCTCTCAGGACAGTTATAACAACTTGAGAAAAAAAAAGTTTGGAGCTAGCAGTGCTATCTCTTGGTGAGCGCAGGAACTTTTCAACCAACCTGTATGCTTTTACGACTTAGAAACGAAAACATACACAGAGACATTTGTATCGTTCGAGAAGAGATAGAGAATAATTCAATTAAGTATGTGAATAAGCTAATAGTTCATCCCAACTCTCTTGCCCGGAATCTGATTCAGTTCGAAGGACACTAGAGACTAAAAAGTATAGACACCCTGGGCCTGGCGCGACGGGCTCATCCAACTTACGTAGCGAACATTTGAATACAGTAAAATAGCTATTACACTGGTGATAGCTTATATATTTAATTTTAGTTTTAAGATTTGAATACTTATTGTGAATTTCTAATATAGGAAAAAAAATTATAAAATAATGCTTATTTATTGTTATTATCCTGGAAAGTTGTGGTGTCTTGCTATTTATTCTCCTAAACCTCACGCTAGATGGCGCTGTCGTGCAAATTTTGCTATTTCTTGCAGATTGTCATAGAAAAAACCGTGTTTTTAAAAAATCAATTTTTCATGTTGGCTTTATTATAAAATATATTTCTAATGAATGATATTACGAAACTTTGCAAATGTGTTTTCTGTAGATGGACCAGCTTTTATTACTTTAAGATCTACATTTCCACCACTCAGTGCTAGCAAAGTAAAAGAAGGAATTGTATTCAAATAAAATAAATGATTTTAAAAAATGTATTTACAATACTTTTTCTAATTTTACAGGTATGTTTAATTTTCCAGACACTAGAATTTTGAAGAAAAAAAATTATTTTAATGAATTAAGCGTATCTTGCAAGCTCTTGAATATGTCATTAAAAATTCATTTTCTCCATCACCATACGGATTGGTTTTCACCAAATATTTTTAACCATGAAAACTAGATACAGAGGAAAGTGATAAGATTCTATGTTAGGAGATTTATGATCCTCTTCATGCTACTTTAATCATGGAAATTGACAGGGATAGTGATGATGATTTAGCGGATCCAAAAATACATTTTTTGTATAGTAACGTACTGAAAATAATAAAGTGTAATTCGTTATATCATTAGAATTAAGTAAAAAAACACCGTTTTTTCTATGACAATCTACAAGAAATAGCAAAATTTGTATGACAGTACACGCAGAGGAAAAACATGGTTCCAACATTATCACTGATACTATATTGTGCTTGCTGCAATCGTGTATGGCTGTCACAATCAAGTTTTTGATTTTATAACTATCAACATGGTCGCTACCACCATTATTATAGTAAATATTTTACTATTTTATGATTGTCACCTTCTATTTTATAACATGATTGGCTGTAACCATACTGTGATAACAAAAATTCTGATTATGAAAAAAATATGATAATTATGCAACCATAAAATGCTGGCAACAATCAAGGAATAATTATAAATCAAATAAAACATTTCTTCGATATTTACAGTCCTAATAAGTCTGTTCTCGTACGTTACCGCGGATTCCCAAATTTACCCAAAAGCGTTCCCGTACTCGAAAATTGGGTAAATGAGAGCGTTTATGAGAGTGTATTAGTGTTTCTCTTTTTACCGAAAGTTACCCAGACTTTTTCTTTGGGTAAATTGGGTAAATTGTCGAAAGAACAGTTGATAAACAAAAACAGCTGTTTTATAACTGAAAAAAATAAAACTAAGGAACTTCAGCGATGCTAATTTAGCGGTTTTTTACTTTCTATAAACTGAAAATATTTGGACAGATCGGCAACTTTTAATTTTTCTTACCGCTTTTTTTTTGAAAATTGTAACCCCCTCTTTTACATTGGCACGAAATCTCGAGATTTTTATATACACCACTTTGAAAACACAATGAAAAAAAACTCATAGAAATTAAATTATGAGAAAAATATATTTATTAGAAATAACTATGTGTGTTTTTTCAAAGAGGAAAATGCCACTGTAAACGGCGGGCAATTTTAATATATTTTTTCGAGTCTTTTATTTTAATTTTCGCATTTCTCCATTAGCGCGTTTTCACTTGTCGTGTTACACTTATTGCACCTAAAAATTTGGCATCACTGATGCATTTTGACATTTTTTTTGGGCTAGAAAAATGGTTTTTTGCGTTCCCGTACTTTTGGGTAATTTTGTCATTTTATAAGAGTATTTTCTGCTCACTCTCATTTTACTGAACTTTACCCAGAAAGTAAGGGAACACAGCTAATATTGACTTGTTTTCATAAAAACAAAAATTTCATCAATTCAGTCATATGTTTACTAAAATTGGACAAATATCAGATGGGTAGAAAATAACTTTCATTAATTGCCCCACTAAGATCAAGTTAATTTTTTTTAACTTTAGAAATATTTTTTTCAAGGTTTTTTATACCCTCCACCATATATGGTGAGGGTATATATCAGTTTGTCATTCCGTTTGTAATATGTCGAAATATAGGTTTAAGACCCCATAAAGTATATATATTCGTGATCCTTATGCAATTTTAAGTCGATTTAGCGATGTCCGTCTGTCTGTCTGTCTGTCTGTTGAAATCACGATCACGACGCGAAGACGCAAGCGGGGGTGCCTATTTTTACCCAAATTTTTGAACATCCTCCCGAGCAGTTTGGTATTTAAAATGAGCAAAATCGGTCAAGCGGTTCAAAAGTTATGAGTGAAAATGTGAAGGTACCTCTAAATTTTCCATACAAATTTGTACAATTTTTCTGTATCTATTTTTTTTTCTGTTAAGTAAGTAAAAATGTTATTAAGTCTTCTTATTGTTCGATTACATTTATTGTCTTACATACTATGATAACTAAGTTAACGTAAAAATGAACAATGTTAAAGTCGCTAACAGAGCAGACCTCTGTAAATAACATTGCTAAAACTAAATAACAAAAGTTCGTTACATAAATTGACAAAACATATTCATATTACAGTTCATGCAAAATTTAGTATATACGTATATCATCTTCATCCAATTTGGTGGAGGGTATTCAAAGATTCGGCACAGCCGAATATAGCCTTTTTTTACTTGTTTTTTTTTAATTTCTTATACATGTAATGTAACATATTTACACTAGTCAATTTATAAGATTCTATATAAAGATTTTTTCTTTAATTCTTTGAAATAAATAAATTTTATTTTAATAAAATATAAAATTTTATTTTAATAAAATATGTTTATTAATTAATTTCTTGTAAAAAGTTCTCGAAATATTAATAAAATATTTTTTTATAAGAACCTAAATTTTTGTTTTTACGAAAAGGTTTATTATACAAATACTAGATATTTAGAAACATATCTGATAAAATTGAGATTCTGACGACTTTTCATCATAAAAAAAATACTTAGTTTCTAAGGACTTTTTCTAAAAGAAAACTTTCTAAGAACTTTTAAAAAAAAATCTTAAAAATGACATTAGAATCTAAGTTTTCTTTTATTAAAAAAAGTTCTTAGAATTAAAAAAAAATATTAAGTATTTTTCTTAAAAAAAGTTCAGAGAATCAGTTTTCTTGAAAAAAAGTTCTTAAAATCTATGATTTTTTCTTAACAATTTTTCTTTAAAAAGTACTTAATATCTAATTTTGTTTAGGAAAAACATTTCTTGGAAATATAAGATAGTCATATTATGTATATTAATAATCATAATATAATAACAAGGATCATATATAATTTTAGGGATCTTATAATGGTAATCCAGGAATCATAATAAAGTTATGGGGGACCATATGATAAATTCAAGATCATAACATGTTTATTTTTAACCATAATATGGTCATTTTTGAATCATAATATAACTGTAGGGACTATATGATGGTATAAAAATGGTGTTTTTTCTCTGCGTGTATTATTTGTATCTAGCGCTAGTTTTAGGTAAAAATAAGAATCAAACTTTCCTCGACCCCAAGAAAAGTAATATACCACAACTTTCCAGGATAATAAAGATAAATAAGCATTATTTGATCAAATTTTTGATGATTTTTTCTTATTAGATAGCGTTCCAAACTCACCAACTTTAAAAGTGTGTAAAAAAAATCTCACACTAAACTTAAAAAAACTCTTGAGGGTTTTATTATGGAAAGTGATAACTTAATTTGTTTTTGGATTCATCCCATTCAGATTTTGGTTGTTGCACTGTGTTATTATAAACTTATGTACGTAGTATTATTTTAGTTAAAAAATCAATTTAACATTTAAAAAAATTATTTTAATTTTTATTACAACTAGATCAAAATAAAATGCCAACGGAATTACAAAAGTGTGTTTCGGTGGCGACAACCAATAAATTGAATATTGTTGAATATTTTGGGTGTTGCAATCAAAATTCATTTTTATTAAACAAATTTTTGTGGAAGCCAATATTTAATTCTACCAACCTATTTTGGTCATAGTCACAGAATTTTTGTTGGAAACAGACACATTTTTTCTCTGTGTGTCAGTGTGATATTATACATATATAATTTGCCGTTTAAGCTTCTGATTAATTAACATAAAATAATTCTTTAATTTAGTATTTGTAAATTTACAAAATTTTAACAAAAATTTAATTTCCTTGCCCTTATCATGAATATTATGATAATTATTTTTTCTCAAAGCATACAAAACAATAAAATTTCAATATTTTTATATTACAAAACAAGTAGAGTATAAAATTGTGCTGTTTAAGCATTTGAAGTTTTTAAGCTTTAGAATTCTGTTTATAAATTTATTACAATGGCCATTGTAAATGAAATGAAAAAAATATTAAGATTTGTATTGTAGTTGTTGAGAAAAATTACAATAGTAATTTGTAGTGATATTATTGTTTTCTAGCATATTTAGAAAAAAATAAAATATTTTTTCTCTTATTTATAAATAACTCACAGTGAGTGATGAACGTTAAAAAAAAATCAAGTTCTTAGAATTTATCATTGACACACATTTCTAAGGGTATGCTAAGCACAGTGAAAAACTATGTAATATCTGCTACTGAAAGCGTATTCGAAATTTTAGTTTATAGAGCAGATGCCCGAATATTATCTCAACGGACATAATACCAAACTTGGCTCATATTATAAGAACTTGGCCCGCTGGCTTGGGTGTTTCTTGGTTCGATTCGAGTTTGCCTGGGTGAATTTTTGGCATGTTAACTTTATGATTGGTTTTTAACTCTTCACATCGTATTGTTAGATAGTCCTTGCAATAATTAATGCAGAAATTTATTTTTATTTTTTATAACTCTGCCATATAAAGTGCTTCTTTTATAAGCAGGAGATTGATATCGGTTATACGAAAAATTATACTAAGAAGGTCAGATTTGTTTTAACATTTTCTCTGAACAAAATGATATTATAGTAAAAGCTTCTTCGTTAAATTGGATTGATTATTGAAGCAAATATTTTAATGCATCTTTGGAAAGTGAATAAATTGCTTTAGATTTTATTAATGACATATACTTTAATGGAACTCGAAGCAAAAATATACGTTTTTCATTTCCCTCAAAGGCCTTATTTTACCTACCAAGTGAGACATCGAGAGGAAAAATCATGTCTTTGTAATTAAATATTGCCTTCTAAAACGGCTTCAGTGTATGCAGTATTTTTTTTGTCCCCATATAAACCCTAATATAAACATCCAAATATTTTATTGATTAAAGTAATGTTTTTTTTTTTTTATTTTAACAATAAATTTTAGCTTATTTAAGTTAATTGCGGCTATAAAATTTAACTAATACTTTAAGAATTTAAATAAAGAGAATGTTTTGTGTAAAAATTGTAAACCGGAATTTTCTTTACATATTTTTTTTTTTGTTATAACAAGCAGCAAATGTGCTGATATATAAAAGCAGTGTGATATCATTAGAAACACACATTATAAAAGAATGCTGTAACAGTTGCAAAAATAAAAGGCTAATTTAATAACCCAGCAAGTGTATTTAAGTACATTTTGATACTTTTTTCTTATTTTCAATTCAGCTATTGGAAAATATAGATAATAGTTTAAGTGTTTATTTTTATCCTTTAAGAATATATTTATGTACAATAGTTGAATGTTAAGGGCGTTTTATATTCAGCCTTACATAATTCTTAAGAGTTAATAAAATATATTAACCCGGCCCTCTTCAATATCAAACAATCAAGTGTAGGTTATGTTTGCTCAAGTACTTACTCTACACTATAGTATTATGTGTTTGTGTAAGTATGTACTCTGTTGCACATTAACCACACTCGCACAAAGTATGTACGTGGGTTGACACTAAAATATTATTAAATGTGGATATTTATAGGTATTAAATTGTATATTGTTTTCTTAAAAGAGTTTATTAAAACCACACGAATAGTGAAATTCATGAGATGTCCTAAAATTTGGAAACAACCTATGGCATTACATTTGTATGGGCTTACCTTAATGTTTGTGTATATCTGTGATTAACAAATTTGATGGTTTTTGATAGAGAGTCATTGCGTATGTTAAGAGTTTATGTACATTAGGCCTATTCTATTGATAACACGGTGCTACAAAATAAAACAAATTAAATTCGCTATTCTAATTTATAGCTGTCGGAGAAACAATTCTAGAACTAATTTCACAACTGTGGTTTTTTTTGGGAGAATTTCAAACAGAAATACTGGGTGTCAGTATAATATATTATAAAGGCAAATAATTTGTTATACAACTGTTTATTTGGAAAAGAAAATTTTGCTAAGAGGGGTATAACTTCGGAGAAATTTTTTAAAAAGAAATATATGAATTTGTTGTTGACCAGGGCGATGTCAGAAACATTTTGCAATTATTATTTTGTTTTATGTTTGTGGGAATAAACATGGCCTTGTATAATTTGAATTTTTTTAATACCAGACATTGGGGAATAAATTTACTTTAATAACATGTAATGGATGTAATTGTCCTGTAATTAAGTGAACAGAAATACTTTTCATTGCCCATGTCTGCACCTTGTTTCTGTATTCCTCGCATTGATAAAGTTTTTCGGAAAAAACATGTAAAATGCAACCTTGTTCTGCTTTCTATAGGATGAGTCACATGCAAATTAATTTAAAGAAGATAATAAGTTGTATTCATGTTATTTCTCTATCTAATAAGAAATTTTACAATATTTAAAAGTTAAAAGCTCAGATACAGAAACGGGGTGCTGGTTTATATCACACAAATATGAGTGAAGAGCTCATAGGATTATTATTCCAAAATGAAATGAAAAAACTACAAAAGAAAATTATAGCAAAAGGCATTTTTAAGTTTTTAAGTTTTTTATTTATGGTTTTTAAATTTTTATTTTTGTTGTCATAATTTATTTTTCATTTCTTTTTTATTTACGCCTTTCTTAATTTTAAAATTTTTTATGCTTTTTAATTTTTCATTTCTTCATTTATGCTTTTGTTAATTTTAAATAAAATATGAAAAACTATTTTATAAAGTTTTAAAGAAAAAATATGTGTAAATAAATTTATTTCTTTGGAGTGATAGTAGGATAGCGAAGGTAAGTGGAGCTGCGTAAGGGACAACCTGATTCCATGGCCACAGGTTGGTATGGTGAAATCCACCAGGGTTTCAAATGGGAGGGCCGCAATAAGTTGCCTAACACCATAGAAATTATCCGGGTATTTTGGTGTTCTTCGATATGTGTAATTGGGGCAGAAGGGTGACTTGGTTATCCTTGGTGATGTGTTTTTTTTTGTTCTTTTACCTTAAATTTTTTCTTGTCATTTCAGCAGGTTAACGTCTTTGCTTCGGGTCCACATGCAGTATAAATTATAAATCAGACGGGCATGATGATTTTTTTTGTTGTCTATCCAGCTTTTGCATCCAGAGAGGTTGGTAAAGATCCCCATATCCGGCGAGCTTTAGCCGAGCGCAACGCCAGCATGTCAGCACGGCCAACAATCTGGTAAGCCTCTCAAACAATCCGACATAAAACCGGTAGAGTGGTGACAGTTTTTATTCCAACAAGCCATAAATGATCAAAATCGTTAGAGAAACAAAAAAGTTACAACGATTTTCATTTAAATTTTACGTCAATTGAGTGTTATAACTTATAAACTTTAGCACATTCTCTTTCTTTCTTTGTTTTTTGTTGTAACTATGTCCCTTTACTTTTTTGCCAACAACAACAACACATATGTTTGTCTGGCTAATTGTATTGACGCTCTCATATGTAAGAGTAGATGGTTGGTGATAAGGAAAACAATCCCTATGAAGTCCTTTCTTGCTTTCTCTTTAATTTACTATTTGTTAAGATTTATTTGACTTGTTAGCTATTAAGAGATCATATTTTGAAATAGAAAACAGTGTCTTACAAACAAACAAGCAGTTCAGTCGTGCTTATTCTGAACACTTGCCTATATAAAGGACGTTATCCATATCTACGTATTTAAATATAATTGTTGTTTCGATGTCGGATTTACCATCTACATCAGCTTCGGAGTTATCATCGACTACATCCAAGATGGTTGCTCGATCCAGTGATCAATTGCGCTCCGTGGAATCAATTGCGCATGTATCACACCTGATATCTAGAGCCAAACTGCCACCAAACAGATACTGCAAGTTTTTTTTTTTTACAATATGTTTTTTTACAATTATGTTGTCAGACAAAATTGTGCATAAAAATGTGCTAAGCTAGCAGTAGGAGCGCATACCAATACGTGATAAATGTCAAGATAAATTGCTAAAATTGTACAGCGACTGGAGAAATGTCCACAAACAAAGTGCTAACAGTAGATCGGATACATCAAAATCGAACGTGGACATTTTCAAGGAAACAATGGACGATCTGTTCGATAATGCTAGTGCAAACGCCCTGGATGAGATGCGTATATAAGAAGACAAGAAGTTTTTGTTGATGCAAAGACAGAAAGGAAGACCAGGGTATATGGCAGGCGTTGACAAACTCGATCGGAAATTAATCAAGTTCGCATGTCGCCATCACATGTTGGAAATCGTATTGAAACACGTCTTTGAAGTCAAACATTCCAAAACCAGTGGGCCTAAAGTGCCTATTTTTAATCGTTTTGCTGCCACAAATCGTTTAAAAGCGGACTCAAAGACCCAATTATATGCTCAAAAATTAGTAATACTGACTGCGAAGCCATTAAGAATTTCTGCAACCAACAGCTAGAACAAACACAAATCCGCGCGGATTACAATACCGTTCCTTGGTGAAGTCGGCGCAAAAGGGAAAAGGCATATATAACTTTAAAATATACCTCTTTCGGGAGCAGTTCAGTTTGATACAACGAAAAATGAATGGACTACCCGATATATGTATTTTTCTCGTGCGTGGTTTACATGCACAAATGTCATACGAGCCCCAAATCAAGATATACATTTTTTGAAAGACTCCATCGCATATGCAGAAACCGATCCAGATGTGTCTGAAGCCGTTTTACGTATATGGAAAAGTCATTTGTAGTTTTAAGCTCCGGAAACAATGGCTTTAGCGTTTTTAATTCGGATGTTTCACACGAAAAGTAACGAAACATGGTTACGCACCTGCAATCAACAGAACCAATTGAAAAATCGGATGATGATCAAAAATTCTCCGACCCAAAACTATTGCTGTATAATAATAATTTGAGCAATTTCGTGCCATACAAAACCAAACATTTTTTCGATACCTTCCGATTGATCACTGAATTCTTAAAGCATGATTCATCCATTTGGGAAACGAAAAAAGATTATCAAGATGCTCTTGATGTTTGTCGTAATCTGTTTGTTGTTAACGACGCTGCTGAACGCATTGTACAATTTATGAATGATTAGAACAGGATCCTTACGAAAGACGAAAAACAGAATCAACTTATTTTACAGTGCATTGAAGGAATATCGTCGAAAATATCCCTCACACAACAAGTCGGATCTAATATAATCTTCAAATTTGTGTAACTTTTTTGTTTCTCTAACGATTTTGATCATTTATGGCTTGTTAGAATAGCAACTGTATTTAAAATCGATGTCAAGTCTAGTTATCCAAATCGTTATCCGATCGACCCAAAGTTTTTTATTGGAGGCTTGTAGGCCAAATGGTAACTTTTTCGGCCCGGCAATCAAGGATCGAAGCAAATTTCTTTTTCTGCCTCATATGCTATAAACGGTCTAATATACATACATGTTTGCTTTTTTTCCCAGTAAAAATTAAAAATCCAAAGAATAGGTTGCAGAACAACTTATATCGCATTAGCATAGGATCTAATGAATGTTTTACAACCGGCTATTTTTGTATGGAGTATGACTCATTAGAAATAGGTTTGTTTCATCCAACCTAGAACTGGTTCCAGAACCATATATGGAACTGGTTTTTGGACAGTAAGGAGCTAACTATATTATACTTTTGCTAACTTAAGCTACTGTCAAAAATTAACGAAAAGTCTGTCAAATGCTTAATCAACTTATTGAAGACTTTTGGGTGGCTAGAATGTACTTTTTGAACTTAAATACTTACTACACTTAGTTGCAATTATTTGAACTTTTGCAAAAATTGTTTTCTTCTTATATATATATCCTAAATATATGTTATTTATTTAAAAATGTTATTTAATGTGTACAATTTATAAATATTTTACTATAAACAAAGTAAATCTATATTAACTTTTATTAATTTAAAGAACAAATAAAAACATAAATAAAAAAGTACTAAAAAATGCAACAGTGCGTGCATCGAACATAAAAACAATAAAATATTTTAGTTTTACATATTGTGTTAAAAAATGAATAAAAAATTAACATACTTAAATACGCTTAAATTAATGAATTGTGCGTTAAATGGAATGTCTGTTCTTCAACAAATAAGTGACATAAAGAAAAAAAAAATACGTTCCTGTTCAGTCAGGGAAATAAATCGTGACAGGAAGAAGAATGGATTTTTCGTACTGTCGTTTCTGATGATGAAGGAGATCGACCACCAACAATTTTTTATATACACGCGAATGACGCCACGGGTATATACTCTTTTACTTGAACTTGTAAAGCCATTCCTTGAAAAGTGTTCACTGAGAGAGCCCGTGCAGCATGAATGTCGTGATATTGCTGTAAGTTATTTTAAATTCATAAGTAGCAATAAACATTTTTCATTTTTTGTTTGCAAAAAGATATTTGACACAAGGAACCTCTTTTCAATCACTGGCATGGTCGTTTTAATTGGGCAAGGAAACTGTTCGGCAGATTGTTCTTGAGACAACTGAGGTGATTTGGAGCGTGCTAATCAGTACCTATGTGTCCGAGCCAAATGAAGTCGACTACAAGCAAATTGCTGAAGATTTCTGGCAGCTGTGAAATATGCCCAACTGTATTGGAGCTATTGATGGCAAACATATTGCCATTCAATGTCCTCCTAATAGTAGCTATAAAAAATTTTTTTCTATTGTGTTGTTAGCTGCATGTGGTGCCAGATATCTGTTCACCCACATAGATATTGGAGATTATGGAAGCCAAAGTGATGGAGGTAAGGTACTATATAAGGTATATTAATCAATTATTTAATTAAAATTTTGCTCTATTCTATACATAGGTATTTTCCAACTAAGTCGATTTGGCAAAAGGCTGCTTAATAATAGCCTTCCAATTCCATCACCTAAAAATTTTCCAAATACGCAGATAAAAATTCCACATTTTTTTGTGGGTGATGCTGCTTTCCCCTTAGGAAAAAATTCAATGCGCCCTTTCCTTGGCGAGCTGCTACCAAATGATAAAGAGGTTTTTAATAAAAGATTGTCGAGAGCTCGTCGTACAATCGAAAACGCTTTCGGAATTTTAGTGTCTCGTTGGCGAGTTTTACTTACGACTTTGCATTTATTTCCTGAAAATGCTGAAAAAATTGTATTGGCCTGCGTTACTTTACATAATTTTATAATGCTAAATGATGCATCTTCCTACATTCCCAAAAATTATGTGGATTGGGAAGATTCAAATGGCGACCTTCACGACGGAACATGGCGGTGTGGTATTGAAAATAATATTCCATCGATTACACCATCAGCAAATTCTCATCAGTACGGTGGAAGAAGTTCAACAGAAATAAGAAATAATTTATGCAATTACTTTGCAAATAATTAAATAAAATATAATTCTACTTTGTATTTTTAATAGGCCTGTTTTTTAATCACCGCATTTATTTTCTTTCATTAAATATTCAATATTTGTTCTATTAATTTGAAATAAATTATATTTTTATATAAATCTAATGCTTATTCGCTAATACAATGTGAAAGAATTAAATTAAACTAATTAAAAAAATGATTTATATATTTTTCAAATCTTTTTTTGGATTTAACTTAATTCAATTACTGTGTGCACTTTCGAAAAATCTAATTTGTTTTAAATTATTTTAGCGAGTATGTATTAGAATTAGATAAATATATAAATTTTCTTTTAATTAAGAAACATAATATGGAAATTATAACGAAATGAAATAAATCCAGGAATAAATTCTGTGATTAAAAAACAGACCTAATTAAAATTAGTTTTAATTAATTTTAATACTGTTTGTATTTTTTTAATTCTCTTATTTGATCTTGTACCTGTACAAATATAATTTGTATTATTAATTTTTATTTGTATTCTAATGTGTATTTAGAGACTTCCAAATAGAATTTTATGATAAATATTTTTGTTTGACATTTAACCCTCTAACTTTTCAAATTATGGGTGTTTTTTTTTCCCTTTCGTTAAAAAGGACAAAAAATACCCTTAAGCAGGAATAAAATGAGTTAAAATGACCAACAAAAATATTTTTAATTAGATACTTATAGAGGAATGATATAACAAACATCTTTTTGTCACATTTTAACCCGTTTCTTTTTAACGAACAAGAACGACCCATAATTTGAAGAGTTAGAGGGTTAAAATGTTCTACAAAAATATTATTATCATAAAATTCTACTATAAGTGCCTGAATACACCAAAGCTTAAAATTCAACTTCAACACCCGAAATAAGTCAAAACATAAATTGTGTTTATGTAATTTCGTACTTATTCAGAATTGGCGTTCAAGTTGAATTTTTAACTTCGGTGCATACAGAGACTTAGTAGAATTTTATGATAAATTTTTTTGTGGTACATTTTATCCTTGTTAAAGGGTATTTTTGAACACAATATATTTGAACAGAGAGTTAAAATGTTGGACAAAAATGTTTCTCATAGTATTTGCATAAATCTGCTGAACTCACCCTACACCTGAAATGTTGTACAGTGAAATAAATTAAATCAAATTGATGTAAAAAATGAATTCTCATTTGGTTTTATTTTATAAAAAATAGGAACTAATATTTTATATATATGTATGTATGTACATATTAAAGCTCTTTTTTATTCAATTTTATCACAAAGGTTCTTTTACGCTAACTACTTACATTAAAAAAATTAAGTAAAAAACATTTATTAAATATAGGTACTGAATTATTACTATGACTAGTAATTCACAAAATAAACAGAAAAATACAAAAATTTTCTTATTAAAAAAAGCTAAAATTTAAAAGTGAAGTACACACTTTCAATTAAATTGATACATTTTTCGAAAATCAATCAGAACAATTTGTTTTTAAATTCTTTGTTCTGATTGGTCGAAAACTGATCAATTATATTGAAAGTGTGTACTCCACTTAAAACAAAAAAAAAATTGTCTTCATTGACTTTATGTTAAAAAAAAAACAAAAAATTAAAAGTGTTTTCAGTGACGGTTAAAGTAAATAAGTACACACTTTCAATAATATTAATAAATTTGTTGAAAATCAAACAATCAGAAGATTTTGATTTTGAATTCTCTCTTCTGATTGGCAGATTTTCAAAAAATTGATCAATTATATTAAAAGTGTGTAATCCACTTTAAAATAAAATTAAATAGTTGTCTTCTTTGAAAACGAAATATAGATGTTAAGTGGAGTACACACTTTTAATATAATTAATAAAATTTTGAAAATCGACCAATCAGAACAGAATTTAAAAACAAAATCTTCTGGTTGGTTGATTTTCAAAAAATTTATCAATTTTATTGAATGTGTGTACTCCAATTAAAAGCAAAGTTTAATTTTTTTTATATTCTCGTCGCAGTCGATAAAGTTCCTGCAACATAGATGCTTGGAACTCCTCCTTCACTTCCTCCGGCAGGTCCTTCATCAAGCAACTCGCTGTGTGCAAGAAGGCATCGTCCAAAGGGTTCCCTTCAGGAGTTGATGAAAAACTCTTTTCCATTTTTTCAATAGTCTCTCCAAACTTTTGGTAGAGATTATCTAGAGAAACTTTTGCCCTCTTTTTAACTGGACCTGGTGGTGTTATTGCATCCTACAAAAAATTTTCACTGTAATTTGAAGTGTCTAAAATTGATTCCACATCTTCAAAGTTATGACGAGTGCTAAAAAATAAAAATGTGAATTTTAAACTAAATTACAAAATGTTAAAAATATATTTTGTGTACCGGCGCGGTGCGAGGATGTCTTTTAAAAACATCAAGTTCTGTAAAAATTTCCACTCCTCCAAATAGCACATTCCACTACCTGATGGGGCTTCCATCCTCTTCATTTCCTTGACGAAACGTTCCCGCAATAGCTTCCATCTGTGTTTGCAATCGTTGACTTTTAATTAATAAAAATATAAATAAATTAACAAGCAAAAACCTGCAATTAAATAAACTACATATGTACGTACCACTTTTGATGCATTTTACTGAAACTTCTTTCCAAGCCCTCTCCTTCACATTTCGGTTATAATAAAAACCATCCTTTTTGTCATACAGACACGTTTTTTTTTTACATTTTCAATTAAATTTTCTATGAAGTAATTTTCCGCGTCCATTGCAACTTTTTTTTATCATATTCCGTTTTTTTTCTTTAAAAACAGCTGATTCCTTAAGTAAAGTACGATCGGCTTCGCTCTTTGCTTAAGCAAATGGCACTTGACGAAACTTGACGAAAAGTTTGTTAAGTACATTATAGTTACACACATTTGATTACATGTATTCGCACATTTGCTTAAGCTAGCAAAAGTATAATATAGTTAGCTCTTAAGACCATACAATTTGACTCCAGGGAATCAGTTCTATATTACGCGCCATCTGATGTAGAGTTGGCGAACTGGTTGAAGGTTGAAGAATTTTGGTTACACGCCTAAAGTACTTATTTGGAAATCTCAACTGTCATCCTTTCTAAAGCTTTTCGAAAATTCGCTTGAAACCTTTAACGCACACTAGGCCAAGTTTCAAATGAATTTTTACTGTAGTACCGTCTAATACTTATTTGTATGTAATTGTTAAAAATGTTTCAAATTAGTATTTTTTGCCGTTTAATTTTAATATGTCTAATGGTCGTCAACTTAAGATTAAAACATGGTTTTTATAAATTTTTTTTATAACTTCGTTAAACATTGTTTTAAATTTAGTTATTTTTTTTTGAATTTCTTCTATCCGATTACCATATATTTCTTTTGAATTTGCACAACTGAAATAAAATTTGAATTTTAACAATAAGTCTAATGTAAACATTATTGTAAACTCTACTGTATACCTACATACATATGTAGGTATGTAATGTTTACACACGTATGTACTTAAAATGGTTCATTTCTATTGATGAAATATTATTGAATTAAGGTTTTGTTTGTTGTATCTAACCACTAATCGTTAAACTACCAAATTAGCAAAATAAATGTAAATGCATAGAAATTTCGTATATGTCGTCCGAAACTAATACATGAATATATTGATTGATGTATCATCTACTTTGTAGAAATTTAATTATATTAATAAATAATATTAATTAAAATTGGTATGAATGATTTAAAATATTTGCACATAGAAAAATAAAGTACCAATCGAACTAAAAAGTGTATATTGGTTGCTACTACGGATAAATTCGGTTTGTAGAATTTAAAATAAAATTTTGTTGTATTTACCAAACTGTGTTACGAAAACCAATAATCAATTGTAATAACTAATTTGAGTAGTAGTAAATATCAGTTAAAAAATTAAACAATTTTTTTTTCTGTTTGTAAAAAAATTTTCACTCTTTATTCGCCGAAGGGGTGTATGTAATCCTTAGGATACTTCTAGACATAATAATTCTAATTGTGCTATTACAGATAATAAACAAGTACAGAAAGTAGTTTATAAACAAAATCCACGTTTTTTATTGCCACAAAATTTAAACTAGACTGCTGATTGTAAACTAACTAAAATTTATGTTCTACGCAGCAGCTGAACTTCAACAAAATTAATAGATTTTATAAAAAATTTGCATTAAGATCATGGAGAAAGATTGTTACCCGAATGTTTGATTGCGGGTCATGATGAATAATATATTTATTTATCTCTGCTGCCAATGAGTGTTATTACTCTAAAATAATTATTACTCATACGTCGTGTAGTGGTTCCAAACCAAAAAAGATAATAAATATGGTTTGTTTTAACTACAGATGAAATCGGAAAAAAGTGAAAAGGAAGATCTAAGCTTTAAGGAAAATAATTTAATAGTTACCCTGTTTTAAAACAGGGTGTACTACAGGGTGTTAACCACCTTGGGCATACAAAAAAAATTATATTAGTTTTTAAAATATGGGCTGAATTTGCTAGGTTGCAAGATAAAGAAAAATGGTTCTAGCTGTTAAAAAAATAAATATATTTAACTTCAAATTCAAAATCTTAATTTTTTATCTAAAATTATTTTTGGGTTTTTTTGCCAATAAGTTTTTTATTATCAAAAAGAAATGTTTGAAATTATTTGAAAATAAACAATTTTTTTCTAATGCGATTAAAATTTTTGATGTGTTCTTGAATGCTATTTTATAAGGATATGCCAAATTCGAAAACACTGGTTTTTATTTAGCTGTAGATTTTACAATAAAGTGCAATTTAAAAAGCATATACAAAATTTTGGTCGAATTAGATAAAAATTTCTTAACAAATGTGTAATATATTGCAATTTTTTATTTTTGATTTAGCTTTCGACTGATATATTGTTCGGGGAAAAAAAATTTTGGGAAATTTGGGACAGAAAACTGGATTTATTAAAAATTGTCTATAGTTTAAGAATTGCAACGTCACGTATAATATATAACGATTTTCGCTGTGTGAGAAAATACGCCGAGAATTACGACAAAAACTGTCACGATTATTTAAGTGTAAATAAAGCAGCTGAGATCTCTTCTTACTCAGTAGCTTTTTCGCTTAATAAAAACATATATTTTTAGGTTTTTACACTTAAATCATATTTGTTTTTATTAAAAAATTTTTAAAAGTAGGCAACTCTGTTTGAAAAATGAAAAACAAACAATGAGACATTAAGCAAAAATATTGTGAAAATAATATGGCTCTATTTAACAAATGCAACGCTCAACGTGTTTAAATAGTCAATTTATATGGGAAACTACGGCACTTGTTCTGTTTCTTTACTAAAATGTATTTAAAAAAATGTTTTTTAAAAATTTTTTAAAGTTAAATTCCCTATTTGTAAATTGTGCTCATCCTAGGTAGTAGTCGTGGCTGGATATTTGTTAGATGAAAACATAACTTGTTCGAGCATCCCGGTCGGTGATTCATCACGAATTTGTCTTGAGTTCGTCAATGGTCTGAGGCTTGTTGTACACTTTGACTTAAAAATCATGCAATGGTATTTTATGGGACTAGTGTAGATTATCCGTTTCCTAAAGTAAAAACAAAATATTTTTAATTTATTTGTTAATTGAAACGTAAATAATAAAACAAAAGCCAACGGCGCTTTAACGGCGATTCGTTAACAAAAATAAAAAAAAAATTGTAAAAGGAATTCTAATATCTCTTGATTAGAAAAAAATATTATAACTTTGTAAATGTTTAACCGACTTACACGAATAAAAGCTTGTTTTACTCAAAAGGACACTGACTTTAAGATTATTGTTGTTTTAAAAGAAGATTCGAAAAAAACCCTCGTAGAAAATGAAAAAGTTTAAAAAAATTAAAAATTTTTATATTATTGAAAAAATTTCTACACATTTATACACACAAAAAAATTAAATTCAATTAAATTTTAAACGTTCATAATATATATGAAGCTTACTTACTAGTGTTTTTTTTATATATTCGATCATAGTTATTATGAATTATGTCCAAAAAAAATCATATTTAATGTGTCCAAGTTCTTAAATATTATGAAAATTTCATAATTTAAAAATGCTTCTACAATTCCCTATTTTATATTATGACGACGCACATACATAATAAAAACCTGTTCATACGTTTTAAGAACGGGTTCATAATTACAAAATATTATGAAATACTTCATAATTTACAGGTTACGTTTTCCATAAATATTAAGAAGTAGTTCATAATAATTCAAACAACATTAAATGTTAAAACAGAATTTCTAAAGTAATTTTACGGGTGTTGTCAACTTTTGAATTTAAAAAATACAAACGCGTAAATAAGAACAAATTAAATTTTACTCAAATAAGGCTAAAGATATTAAGATGAATAAAGTTTAGAAATTATAAAACTTTAGAATTTCACTATTTGCACTTTTACAAACGTCTATTAAAATATAGTTTCGTATTAAAAAAAAAAATATATATTTATCTTTGCGACTTTTTAGAATTATTGAAGGGACTGTGAGTTTAAGTTCTAACTTTCTATCGTTGTAAAATAACATGATTTTTGAAGTTTAAACCATTTGCAAGTATATCACTTAATTAGCAATCCGTAAATTTTTGCATTTTGTGAGCCGAAGTACTTCAGTAAAATGCAACTTTAAAAGTTATTTAATTAGTTACACAATTTTTTAATTGAATAAAAATATAATATTTTCTAAGACAAGTTTTTAAAAAAAAGTAAATAAACGTGGGTAACTTGACATATTTTGAAGTGCGACAGAATGGCACAGGGCAGAAAACAAAAGCAAGTTGAGCAGAACAACAATTTGATAAATCCACATGTGTCTTTTTATTAACTTACACAAACTACTTTTAAATTGTATTTTACTTATGTAAATACTTCAATAATTTTAAACTTTTGATTTTTTGCATGTTAATATTTTTTTCTGTGACACGTTATTAATTGTTTATATGTTACATGCTATTACAATACGTTGTTATTTTTCCGCTACCCACAGCGTATTCAAATTTAATAGGTAAAGCACAAAAAGCAGCAAAATGACAACATTGAAAACCGGTTTAATAAAAATATGCCGTTAGTTTTGTTATAGAAACGATGATGCTGTATTTTTTTGTATGACATTTGCAAAAGACAAAAAAGGTCTAACAAATAAACCAAAAAATAGTGTGTTTTTTATCAAAAAAATTAAGTGTTTGTAAATAAAATAAAATTACGAATTTTAGATTTTTAAATCCAGTATCGTTCCATGTCAGAATTTTTCATAATTTTATAAAAGTTCTGACCACACGAAACAAATCTGAATCCGTAATTTATAATTTTTTATCTAATGTTAACTATGAATTTTTTTTTTGTTTTTTTAATTAAAAAGCAATTCTTTAAAAAATAATAATAGAGCTTTAGAAAAACAATATACACAGAAATTTTATTTATGTTATGTAGAGTTTACTAGCATATATGAATATGTACACAAAATTTATTTATAATATTATGAATTATTTCCAAACATATAGGAAAAGGTACATAAAATTCCCAGTATTATATATATTTATGTACTAGTTCTTAAATATTATGATTTTGTCCATTGGCAATTTTTTTAAGTACTTTTTTCATAAATAGTAAGTATATCTACATATATTTGGAAGGGTACTTCATAATAAACCAGTACACAAACTTTATCAGTATTTTTTTTATCAACTGTTCATAAATACAACCAGAATTTATGAAAAAGTTCTTAAATAAGTACATTGGCAAATTTTTCATAAAATATTCATAAATAGCATGATTTTGTTTTTTGTGTGTATGAATAGTATACGGAAAGTAGCGCGTTCATTTCTAATAAATGCCGTTGACCGTTTCGAAATCGGTTAAAAAATGACTGAGTTAGAAAAGTTTAAGTGCGCCCTTTCTTTCCCTCATATCTCGAAATTTTTATGGTACATTGCAACTTATAAAACCGGTTATATAATAAACTCAGCTAGACCTACAACCTTCACTAGGTCATTTCGCAAGTTCTTTTTCAGTGTAGCACAGTGTTATTAGTAATTTTGAAATTATGAAAAAAGTTACTAGTTATTTGTAAGTTATTATTATATTTTTTAAAATAATGCAAAAAAAGGGGTTGGTATCATTACCGGTAGTAGAAAAAATAATGATACATCATTAACGTTTCAACACTGGGATATTTTGACTTTCAATTTCCAACAATGTTCATCTTGTTCCATATATATTAGATAACTTAATCTTAACTAATTGAAAATTTATTAAATTCCTCAATATTTCAACCGATTTTGGATGAATTGAAATTTATTTTCCAAGTTATCTTCCTGTTTGTAAAACTACTACCACAAGTATTGCTTTCTTCATACTTTTGGTGTGAACGTCATGCAAAAGAAACTAGAAAATTATTGGGAAACTTAGGGTTATTTCCAGTAACAAATTTGTCTTATGCCTACTTACTGACAAAACAATTTATAAATATTTTTAAACCACCTTTTTTATTTAAAAAAAATCTCAAAGTTCTTTTTAATATCTTAATTTTTGTTACAATATAAATCAATAAATTATGTTTATATGATTTATATGATAAAAATAATCTACCGTAATATACAATATGACTACAACAAAGCATATGTTTGTATCTAAAATAAATTTGTTAAGGTCTGTCTTGACTTTTTCTACTACATAAATATTTTGAAAAGTTTGTGAGAAAATATTAACAAAAATATTGTAAAATACACAACAGCAGCAATTTTTAAACACATACATCATAAGCAAAATGCCATAATTATTATAAAGGTAGAAAAAAGAAAAACTTTTAAAAGAAAATACAATAAAAATGTTAACAATTCACCAGAAAAATATTTATATATTGTATGCACAATGAAATAGAATGATAAATCACTGTGAAGAATTTAATAAACACTTTAAACATATTAAAATATTTTAATATTGATAAATTTTATATATTTATAATAAAATAAAAATATACAAACATATACACTTGTGTTGATCCATATATTACACATGAACATGCATGTATGTACTTATTTCGTTTTCAAAAGTATATACAAATATAAATCATTATTAAATATCAAATTGAATAAAATGTTGAATATTTAATCAAAATTAATTTTAAAAACATATTTTATATAGAAAATAAATTATCTTAAACATATAATATATATGCATGTACAAAGGGTGCTTTTTTTAGAGGGGTAGAACTTTTATTTTAAATAAAACACAGACATACGAAATTATAAAACCACAACTATTGGCAATTAATTTCATTATTTGCAAGCATAAAGTAATAAGTTACTCGTTATTGATTACGTAATATATGATTTATAAATGTAAAGTAATAATTGAAATATTTTTGAAAAAATATTTTTAGATACATTACTTTGTGTTTTTTTGTAAGCAAAAGGGTAATGTATGTTTGTTTTAATAACACTAGCGAAAAAACGAAGCGAAACCATTCATTTAAGTTTAAATCAATCAAATACTATGTGCTTCGATAGCTAAGTGGGTAGAGTTCTTGGCTGGCAACCAGATTTCCTTCGTTCAATTCCCACCTTGACCACATTATTTTTAATTACAAAAAATTTAAATAAAATATTTGTAATAATTTTTTTAAAAATCTATTTTTAGACACATTACTTTTTCCATTCTCGTAACCATATAAGTAACCCTTTACATTATCACCTCTAAAGTAATGGGTATATACATTACTTTGAGGCTCATCGCTTGTAAAATTCATCAATGAAGTAAGGTGTAAAGTAATCCATCGGCCCCTATGGCTATACATTACTTTGACCATTATTTGGTAATGTGTGGTTTTGCTGGGTATTGTAACATTTTTGTTATTGTATTTTATAAAATCAGAAAAAAATATATTTTTGAAAAAACATCAAATGTTCAATTAAATGATAAATTTAATTATTGAAATTAAGTTAAAAACATAAAATACTAAGGCGTACAGTTTATTTTAGTGCTCATTGTAGTTCTACCTTAAGTCCAAAAACTAATATGATAACTTCATATTCGATTTTATTTTTTGCTTTCTTAATTCGGACAATTGAAGAATGGGGAGATTTCCGTAAAAAAAAATTCATTGTCTATCATTAAAAACCCAGTAAAACCACACATTACCAAATAATGTGTAAAGTAGTGTTTAGCCATAGGGGCTCATGGATTACTTTGCACCTTACTTCACTGATGAATTTTACAGGCGATGAGCCTCAAAGTAATGTTACTTTGATTACTTATATGGTTACGAGAATGGAAAAAATAATGTGTCTAAAAATAGATGTTTTAAAAAAGAGGAATTTTTATTAAAAAAAATTATTATAAATATTTTAAACTTTATTAAAAATAATGTGGTCATGATGGGAATCGAACCAGGGAACTCTGGTTGCCAGACAAGAACTCTACCCACTGAGCTACTTTAAGTTCAATATATAAGACCGTTGCGATTTGGGATGGACATGTGAGCGATTTTCGGCCCACGCTCACGCACAATCACGAACCAAAAATT
This sequence comes from Eustalomyia histrio, assembly GCA_949748255.1. Classification (NCBI taxonomy): domain Eukaryota; kingdom Metazoa; phylum Arthropoda; class Insecta; order Diptera; family Anthomyiidae; genus Eustalomyia; species Eustalomyia histrio. Next base: position 66,621,465 of record OX456523.1, on the reverse strand, counting down.
ACAATAATGCACGATTATTTTTTATAATGGTTACTTTAATTTGTTTCCTGGAGGCCAATTCCGAATAAAGTCGATTTACGAAGTGATAAATAATTTATCATATTCACTTCCCAGTTATTTTTCACTTCATGTTTTCATTTTGAGCGATTCCCATTCTCGTTATGAAAAACATGTTGTTATGATTACTATATGCAAATTTTATTTCATTCCACTCTTTCCGTGAGTTTTAAAGAAAAATTTTATTAAAAAACCTCAATTATTGTTTTTTTTTTTCATTAAAAAATAAAAAAATAATATAAAGAAATGTCTTTATATGCGTTTATGCTTCTGGAAGAGAAACAAGAGCCAAGTTTTTTTATTTTTATTTTCGTTAAAACATAATATTTTTTTAGTGTTCCAAGCATGGGTTTCTCGAATGCAATTTGAGCGTTTTATGTTTTTATAATAAAAATGTAATTATTGTTTTTATTAATTTTCTAATTCTTTTGAAAACTAAAAATTTTGTAATTAAATTAAAAAAAAACTATATTAGAAGAAATATAAAATATTAAAAAATAATCAATTTAAAAGAAAGTTGCTAACAATGTTTGTATAAAAATGCAACACTCGCATTTTTTCATGAACTCTTATTTGGTGAAGAAAAAAACTCATATAATAAAATTTTGAGAGATATGTTAGTTTTTGCGAAGTAGTGAAAATTAGTATCACTTCACAGCTTTACACATTCGGAATTGTTACCCTGAAATAATATTATTTCTTTAAATTTAGGAAAATCAACTAATGTGTTTTTAATTTATTACATTTTTTGGAAAAAGTATTGAAAATAAGTTAAATGCTTTCCCAAAAAAACTAAATTTTCCCTGCTTTAAAAAAAATTTACTCCAGTTTTTTTTTTTATTTTATATAAAGAAATTTTTAGGAATAAAATTGTATACCTAAGTATATTATTTCTCAAAAAATAAAAAGCTTTTACCTAAAAAAAATCACCCTTATTCTAGTTGTCGTCGTCGACACAAGACAATGTCGGCTTGGGATTTTTTTTTGGATTGGTATTCCCGTTGTCGTTATCGAAAATAATTGATAACTGTCGACAAGTATTTGGTATTCTGTAAGAAAATGTGACGACGATATTGTCTTGAAACGACTCTGATTTTGTCGACACAATTTTTAGTAAAGACTTGAGGAAAAGTAAAGACTGAAAAAAAACGAAAAAAATGGGAAGAAATATCAAATTTATTAAATGCACTTGGCCCACCGAGAATAATGTGAGATGGATGTCAGAAGGTAAAGAAACGATGATCATATAAAGTGCATTATAAAAATATAACAACATTTATAGGTTTGGCGAGACTTAAAATTTAAAGTTAAAAAGAAAATGGTAGCCAACAAAGCCGAGGAAGCTTTGGCAAATCTTCTACAGTTTCAGAAAAAGCTGAACCCTAAGTTAAAGTCGTTTCCAACACTGAGCTGGTACGACCCCTGGGCTAAAAATCTTAATGTAGCTGCCAACTTTATTGTTTTGGAAAAAAATGAGGACTTGATTTCGGTTTTCAAATTAGGTGCTATTGTTTCTAGCACATCTTTGAAGGCTGTTTATTCAGCCGAAAGTAACTTTCAAACCTTTTAAAAAAATTAGAAGATTAACATTCTTTAAAGTAACAGATTTTGATTTTGCTACTCACTTGTTATCCGGCAGATTAAAGATATTCGATTTCTGTATGAGAAGTCTTCTTTTCAATACTAGATTTTCTTAATTTTCTTCATCACTGGTATCAGAATTTAAATTACACATAAAAAACATTTTTTCGCAAAAATTATAAACAAAATAAATCTTTTTGGGTTTTTTGTAAATAGAAACCTACAAATAAAGCTTTACAAAAACGAATTAAGGCAAATATTGCTATCGTACTTAGTGTAGCACATTATTGTTATTATTAGGCATACAATATTATTATGTGAAATTGTGTATTAAATTTGCGTGAAAACAAATTGTACAAAATTTTCACATGCAAATCATTATCGTGAAAAATCTTTTTTTTTTAAATTTTTTTCACGTTAAACCTAAACAAATTACTGTGCTTTAGTATTAATCAATTTTTGGTAATATAAGTGTATGTTGCTCTTGATGTTCACATTCTTATTATAACCATTGCTATATGGATTTATAAACTAAATGTGGTTAGCTCTACTTTTGAAGAATAACTAGCACTTATAGAGTACACACAGAAAAATATATATTTATGTGTCCTTAGCTAATAACACTGACTCTGACCCTCATATCACATTAATTCCTTTTTCTCACACCCAACTGATTTTCTTTGTTATGTAATAGACTAACTTTTTAACAGTTAATAGCATAAATGTAGCATGAGACACTGTTATCCCTTATGTTTTTTTTTCATTTTGTTTGTTTAATGTTCGTTTACATACATACACATGCACACAAAAAGCACACCATTCTGGCTGTCGTTTGCACTGCAAATGATATTTCGTTTTACATACTAAAAAAAGACGCTGTGCAACCATGTGGTTGGAGTGCATTTAGCATGTTGGTTGTAAAACATTAGTTTTTAGTTTGATAATCGAGACAGTTATGACATGAGGGAAGATGTCATTTAAAGTTTATATTATGAAACTTTACATACCATAAAACACTGATACATCTATCGCTGGTGTAATGTTTTGAAATGGTAAGTTTTTCAACTCGTATAAAAATGCCTTCTTTATATTTTAGACATTTGGGAGCATATGTTTTTGTTTGTTGTTAATATATTATATATGTATATATTATTTGTCGAATTTTTTAAGTTTAATTTGGATAAAAAAAAACATAAGACACGTTACAAAATTTTAAGCAGACATATAAATATTCAATTTGATCGGGGAGCGATAGCTATCAGCATGAAGACAGTTAATTTTTCTAATAATGGTGACTCAAATCAGCATTTTAAAGTAAGTTTACTTCCCAATAGCTAAGCTTCTATTGCCTAGATAAGGGCAATATAATTGTAGATAAACTTTTTATTGCAATTGAATTCAGCATTTCCGATCTAATGGGACCCTTGGGTTTTTTTATGTGAATGAACTGATAAGACAACTCTATACAAATCTCACATTCGAACTATAAAAGTTTTTTAATGTAGAAAAATTTTAATTTATAAATTGTATTTGAATTGCCAAAAGGTATCGTGAAGGTTTTGCTATTTAACAGGTATTTTTTTATAGTGATATTTTTGAGCCAATAAAATTGAACTAGATAAGTAGAAAACAAACTAAATAATGTGTAATGCAGTTACCAGAACCGAACTATACGATTGGTAGCAAATTCCATTGTCAGCACAAATATATTTCATAATCTGTGTATAATTATTTAAAATGGAATACTTTTGAATTTTCTTACAATGACCCCAAGAAGAGGATGAATCACATAAAATTTTCAGTTATGTCTACTAGATACTAATATCTGAATAATAAATAATTATAATTATTAGGGTCTATTGCGTTCATAATAAACATCCAGAAAATAGCTCCTATATTTGCGCCTGCATAATTATACCTTACACCACTAAGTGGTCGGGATATAATAAGTTTGTACTGATAATTGTAAATAATAATAATATCGGTCTGAGCCATTTGAATGGTATCAAATTGAATTGGGTTTAAATGGTATTTAGAAATACATAACCGTAGATATCTGGTTGAAATTTGTGCAGTAAGTGTTGTATGGGATCATAAATCACGGCTCTAAATCAAAAGAAAATCGGAATCTACCTTCATTGTAATTTCTTTAAATGAATTTTAATAAAACTAATGGGCTCAGTGACAACCCCTGTCGAATTTGGTTAGAAGCGTCCAAAATTCGGAACTACCATCTATGGATTAGTAAAGGGTGGTTAAATTTTAAAGGCCGATGTTGAATGTGAACCACACCTAAATGTCAAGTTTTTTCTGAATTTCATTTGACATTTCTCAATTTCAGACTAACTCAATTTGAACCATGGAATGATACACAATCGGGCAACGCGTTAAAGTTTTTCAGGCTTATTATAAAAATGGGCGTTCAAATCAAAATGCATATCGTGCACTTCGTGATTTTTTCGGTCAATTTGATCGTCCAAATGTGTATACAATCGGAAAAATAGTAGCAAACCGGGTCTGTAAGAGATGTGAAAACACCAGTGCATGCTTGTATAGCTCGTACTGCAGAAAATATTGCTGCTGTTCGCGACACTGTGGCTGAGGAGCCGTCCACCTCAACTCGTCGTCGTTCCCAACAATTGCACCTCTTACTCTCGTCGTTGATGAACATTATGCATAAGGACACGCAGAATTGCCGCATTTGGGCGAATGAGTGATTGTCGAAAAACCAATGCACCCACAAAGAGTGACTGTTTGGTGCGGCTTTTGGGCTGGCAGCATCATCGGGCAGTATTTTTTCCAAAATGAGGCCGGTCAGGCAGTTACAGTGAATGGTGTTCGCTATCGTCAGATGAAAACGAACTTTTTATGGCCCGAATTGGAAGATATTGATGTGCTTGAGTATTTTCTCAGAAATCAGCAAATTGACGTAATGCTTATTTCTGAGACCCATTTAACCCTGAGAAGTTCATTTTCAATTCGCGGGTACACAATGTATGATACTAAGGACCCAAGAGGCAGGTCATGTGGAGGATCAGCTATTCTCATTAAATCTAGATTAAAACATTTTCTTATGTGTGATCTTTGCGAAAATTATCTTCAGGCCACTACTATATGTTTTGAAGAATTCGATAAGGACTTAATGATTTCGTCAATTTATTCTCTCCCAGATTCTCCATAGTGGAGGATCAGTACACAGTCTTTTTCGAATCATTAGGACCGCGTTTTCTGGCAGCTGGAGACTATAATGCCAAGCATACATTCTGGGGGTCACGGCTTGTTAGCCCTAAGGGCCGTGTTTTGTTTAATACAATTTCTAAGCTGGGTATGGATGTGATCTCTAGTGGAGAACCCACGTACTGGCCAACGGATCGTCGAAAAATACCCGATCTGATAGACTTTGGAATAACAATGTCTATTGCGAGAGAATTGGTCCATGTGGAACCATTATTGGATCTCTCATCTGATCACACACCTACAGTTGTTACTATTTTAAACCCCCGAGGAATTGTACCCCTCTCTGGTGACTTAGCACTGACAGGCAAAACAACAGATTGGTTGAAGTATAAAAAATTTATCAGTACACATTGCTCGGAAAACATACCGCTAAGAACACCGGAAGATATCGACCTCTCGATTCAAAATTTTGAACTAAATCTCAAACTTGCTGCTCAACTTGCTACCAAACCCCCCCGACACAACAGACAAAATATGTGGTTTGAACAGAACGGTGCCACTTGCCACACAGCTAACGAAACAATTGCTCTTTTGCGCGACAATGGCTGTGTTATCTCACGTGGTGGCGATGTCAATTGGCCGCCAAGATCATGTGATTTGACACCATTGGACTTCTTTCTTTGGGGTTATTTGAAAGAAAGGGTGTACGTCGATAAGCCAGCAACAATTAAAGAGCTAAAGCAAGAGACAATTCGGCACATTAACGGCATAAAACCTCAATTATGCCTCAGCGTCATCGAAAATTCGGACCATCGGATGGAGGTGTGCCGCCGAGGTTGCGGCGGCCATTTGGCTGATATTTTGTTCCATACATAATTGAAACATACCATATTATCATAATAAAAAAAATTACAATAATATCCTAAATAATATGTGTTTTATTCAAAATCAACATCGGCTCTTAAAATTTAACCACCCTTTACTATCCGAATTGGCCTTTAAGAGTTCCTATAAAAATTTTAACTGTTGTTTTTTATTTGCAAGTATATAAATCAACAATTTTAAAAGGTAAGATCGTAAAAATTTTAATTTTTGGTACGACGAAGTCATTTTTATAAGCAAAATTAATGTAATACCCCATTATTTAACAATTATTAATGAGTATAGTAGTAAGCCTTGTTTAATAACTTATATTCATATATAAAGGGTGTCCCAAGAAGAACGCAATTTTTAAATCTGGCAACATTCGAAGTGTCATTGTTTGACATTTGAACAATTGTTATTGTTTGCTAGTAGAAGGTACGAGGTTAGTAAAAATGGAGCGCTACACGAATGAACAACGCATTCTCATTGTGAAATTGTTTTACCAAAATGGTGAAAGTTTTGCGGCTACAGTTCGCAAATTGCGATCAATTTGGGGTCACAATAATGCTCCAAAAGAGTCACCTGTAAAGAGATTAATGGATAAATTTGCCGAAACTGGGTCTGTTAGTGATGTAAAGACAACAACGCGCCATCGACCAGGTCGATCGACCGAAAATGTCGCAGCTGTACGTAATGATGTCGCTCAAACTCCATCCACCTCATTCGACACCGAGCTCAACAAATTGGTGTCTCCAAATCCACTTTGCAGCGAATTTTGACGAAAGATTTGCATCTTCATGCATACAAAGTTCAATAGACTCAGGAACTGAAGCCAGCTGATCGTGGACAGCGAAGGGAGTTCGTTAATTGGGTATTGGAGAGACAACATGAAAATGCTGATTTTGCCGATAAGATCATCTTCAGTGACGAGGCCCATTTTCATCTTGATGGCTTCGTCAATAGGCAGAATTGTCGCATTTGGGGTGATGAAAATCCTCGAGTGATTCACGAGAAGCAAATGCATCCTCAACGTGTCACTGTGTGGTGTGGTTTTTGGGCTGGAGGAATCATTGGACCTTTTTTTTATGAAAATGAGGCAGGTCAAGCGCAAACAGTCAATGGTGTTCGGTATCGTGAAATGATAACCAGTTTTTTCTTGCCTAGAATTGAAGAAATGAATGTGGAGGGCATGTGGTTCCAACAAGACGGCGCCACATGTCATACAGCCAGAGAAACAATTCAATTGCTGCATCAGTCATTTCCCGGTCGTGTTATTTCGCGTTTTGGAGATCAGAATTGGCCGCCTAGATCGTGCGATTTAACACCATTAGATTTTTTTCTTTGGGGTTTTTTGAAGTCGATGGTTTACGCGAATAAGCCGACGACGACTCAAGCCTTAAAAGAGGAAATTGGACGCTGCATTAATGAAATACCGCAGCATTCATGCAAAACGGTCATTGAAAATTTCATTAAAAGATCGCGTGCATGCCAGCAAAGCCGCGGCGGCCATCTGCACGATATATTATTCAATACATAACCTCATTCTGTCTACTTTACGATATAATAAAGTTTCACGATTTTTTTTAAATATCTGTGTTTTATTTAAAATTTAAAAATTGCGTTCTTCTTGGGACACCCTTTATTTGTATTACTGATAAGCATATGAAAAACTACTTATGTTGGTAACTTCTTTTTTTTAACAGTGACTCAAATGATAATGGTCGCTTCAGAGGGGATAACAAAGCTCCATTTGTTCAAAAAAGAGGCAAAACGACTCGTAGACTCTTCAACAGCCTATAAAGCAAAAAGGACTCATACTTGTTTAAGTTATTTTGTGCTAAACTTTGTTTCGACGTACGATTTGTTATCTGGTAGTCCAAATCTGAATCCTTTGAACTATATATTGTGGGTTTTTATCCAATAGCTTTAAATAAAACTTAAAATCGAGTTTCAGAAAATGGGCCCATCAGCCACCTTTAGTTTTTCTTTTGTTGTAAAATATCAAGTTTAAGGACATCGAGATTACCGTTTATTAGCAAACACCTTGCATTATGACAAAAATATAATATTTAAGCAAATTTATCTGTAGCTGACAATTAAAAAAATAAGCTATTAAAATCGGGACTGATTTCTCATGTGTAATTTCTAAAAGACATTTGAGAAGCTAAGAGTTTTCCCTTACTATTATTTTTATTAGTCTGGCCTTGACACAATCACTGAAACGTTTAAAACATTTTATTATTATAGATTATTTTACTGGCTAATCTTATGTTAACAAATGAGTTAACGAGTGACAACAACAGAAATTACATTTAATATTGTGTTAACAAAACTTTTGCATGTACTTACAAGTACATGAACATTAACACTTTGTTAGAATGTTACATTTTGTACAAGTATTAACCAAATTACAATTTACAAAATAATGAGGTTTAGTCAAAGTTAGTTACAAATTTAATCTACATAATATAGAAAACTAGAAAAACAAAATATTTTTAGCCGCATTAACACAATGTTCATTTGACTACTAACTGAGACTTTGACTGACACATTTGTTATTGTTTACCATATAAAATTTGAATTAAACTCTTGTTTAAATTTTAAAAGGACATAGTGTTATCGGGCATAAGCATTAACTCTAGGAATCATGTGTTTTTTGACAAAATTTATTAAGCAATTGTTTAATTTTATAATGAGTCTCTCAAGATAGATGAAAAGTTATAAACTTCTTTAATTTGTTAAAATGAATAGATAGTAAATATGTATTAGACTAACATGTCCTAACCTACAATTACTTTTAATTTGTGTCTGTTCAGGTATTAAGGTTTCACTTAATTTTTTAGGTTTTATGTATTTTGTAATGATTTGAAACTTATTTTTAATGTTTTTAAGTTAAAGTATGAAAAGTGTTACTTACAAATAAGCTATATTTAGATAGGAGGGATATAACTATTGTCAATGTGTTAGGATATTAAATCGGTTAATCTTTATTCGATTATTCGAACAATTTTGTTAAATAATTGCTCGAATAATGCAAAAATGCCTAATTTCAAATATGGAATAAATCGAATAATTTTATACGATTATACAAAAAAGTTTTATAAATATGTTTTTTAAAGAGTTTTTTTAGAGGTTGATATAATACAAAAGAATTCATAATATCCTTAGGAAAAGTATATATCGAAAGCCATAAGATACAAAGTTTTTTAAAATGCAATTTAAAAAGAAAAACAAAAAAATTTACAAATAATTTGTTTACAAGATTGTTTATTGGGAACTAAATAACATAAATAAATATTATTTTTTTAACATAAATAATTTTTATTTTTGTCATTTTTATTTTTAACGTATGGAATGGGACACCCTAAAAATATATTGAATGTAAGCACTAATCATGTTTATTACAACCACATAAAATATGTTTTAGTTTAAACTCATTCTCTTTGCCTATTACAGGGTGGCGCAAAAATAACCTTCCGATGTTTTTTGGCTGTAATTAAAAAAAAAAAATGAAAAACTTTGATTCTTCTTGTGGATTATTTTTATTTGGTCTTTTAATTTTTTTTACATCAAGTCGAGAATATGATGTCATGTAAATGGCCGCCGCCACAGGTGATTGTCATTTGAGCCCTTTTTATGGCATTTTCCATCACTTTGGCCAAAACTTCCGGCGATAGGTCCTCACATTCTTGACGGATATTGTCTTTAAGAGCTGCAAGAGTCCGAGGCTTGTTGACATAAACCCGCGACTTCAAAAAGCCCCACAAAAAGAAGTCTGGAGCGGTCAAATCAGGCGATCTTGCTTTCCAGTGCAAATCGCCAAAACGGGAGATTAGGCGCCCAGGAAATGCATCCTTCAGCATATCGGTTGTGGCACGTGCAGTGTGTGGCGTTGCACCGTCCTGTTGGAACCACATGTTTTCCAATCCCAATTCATCAAGTTGCGGCAAAAAGAACTCGTTGATCATTGCTCTGTAGCGCTCACCATTCACAGTAACCGTTTGGCCCGCGACGTCTTCGAAGAAAAAAGGTCCGATGACTCCTCCAGCGAAAACAGCTCACCATACAGTGACTTTGAGCGGGTGTAATGGCTCTTCGTGGGTTACACGCGGATTTTCAGTGCCCCAGAAGCGTAAATTTTGCTTATTTACGTACCCGCTAAGATGGAAATAGGCCTCATCACTCATGATGATTTTTGATAAAAAATCATCTTCATTATTGCTCAAATAAATAGTCACCAATATTCCGCGTTCTGGAGCAGTGTAGCGTAACATTGTTTATTAACGTGTATTTCGCATGTGTTTACTACACAAATGTCAAAACAGAACTGACATTAGGGGCCAATCGCAAAATTTATAGCATTTTCTGATAGGAGGATTACTTTTGCGCCACCTTGTACATTTATTTGTCATTGTTTTACTGATCTCTTTAATTTACTAGATTACATTTTTAATTTGACAAGGGGTTAGTTAGTTATGTTATTTTACAATTTTTGTTACTCCTGATGTAACAATTGAATAATAAAGGCCTGATAAAAATTAAAGCAAAAGACTTCCATTTCATTAAAAAAAATCATAAATTATTCGAACTAGTAATAATTTTACAAAAAATAAATAATTAATAACCGTAAATAAAAAGAAAAAAATTGATCTTCAATATAATTTCTCTCTTGCTTTCCGTTCATGTCAAATAAAAAGACAAAAATTAAAATACAAGATTTTCTATACTCTTTTAACACATTAAGGCCTGCTAGCTTATCTTAAATATCCAAAGTTTTGCACTTAAATATAATAATTAATGCCAAATCGGTATAGAAATATTTAAACTAAAAGTTTAACTTATAAAAGTTCCCAATCTGAATGTATTATAGACGTTAACGTACGTACGTCTGAATAATCTAGGCTTATCTTTATAAAATGTTAGACATAGACGGAAAGCCTGCGGTGAAGTGCATTCTGCTTTATATAATTTTAATATGTAATAAAGGAAGCAGAAAAACTAAGAATGCCCAAGACTGCCTAAAAGCGGTTGTCAGATATTAAGCAGTTTTCGGACAAATAATATTATTTTTTATTAAAGCAATTACTTGATATGGATAGATAACATAATTTACTACTTTTTCCTTATTTAAACTTTTTTTGTTCAACAAGCGTTAACAGATTTAATTTTTAAATTAAGCACAGCTAGTTCACTCAGACTTTGTAGTAAGCGGAATAAATTTATATAAAATAATGTTTAGTCTAAATTTCGCTAAATTTCGCAATTTTCTAAAATCGAAAATCGCTGTAACTTTTAAAATAATAACACTAAGTAAACAATTTTCGGTATGTAATTTTATATAACTGATAGTGTTATTTAAAGCAAAGATCGAAACTATTAGATTGCTGCTCTTTGTAATTTAGTAAAAAAGTTTTGGGTTCAGTTTAAATTAAGGGACGATAAATGTATTTGTGAAAGAAATATTTATTTTAACACTGTTATACATTAGTTAAAAATGATTTACTGTCATTCCCGATTTCTTTCAGTTTTATTTATTTTTTTATTTGTTTGAAATTTAATTAAAAATTAACCGCTAAAATGGAAATTTGTGGTATATTTGTTTCCGTTACAGTTAATATAAATTTAAATTCCAAGAACTTCATATGGTCATATTGTGTCTACAGACTGAGTATACATTTTATAGATTAAAAACCAAACAAAAATACAAAAAACAGAAACAATTTCAGATAAATGAGTAATCAGTTATTTTTTACGGAATTGGTAGGTAAAATTTAAATATTTATTTTTAATTGATTAGTCATTTGTTTTTAACTGATGTGTCAGTTGTTTAAACAAAATTTAAAAATAAGTAAAAAAAACCCATTTAATTTAAAAGAAAAGTAAGAAGACCGGTTTTTAAATGAAACTATAAATCAATATTTTAATATATTTGTGATAGTTACTTGTCAATGCCAAATATGTAATATAAATATTATCGATATCTAAAGGAAAAGCATTAGAGGGTTAATACATTTTTTTATATATATAAATTTTTAGTAATACTGAACTTATTTCTGTTTATTTTTTTAAGTGAAATTATTTATTAATTAATTATTGTTTTAAAATTCTGTTCTTTAACCATTTAATAAAAAAAACCCGTTTAATTACTGAGCGCTTAATCAGTTTAAATGAAAAATAGATTGATTGAATACCCTTTGATATATACATTATAAGCGGTCCATTATCGAAGTGGTATACACAAATCTTTGAAGCTATTTCGATTTCGATTTTTTAAAATAATTTTATGCATATTGAGATTGGTATCTTAAAAAGCCTTTATGTGAAAAAATCTATTTGCAAGAATTTCTTATCAAATTCTTTCTACTAATTAATGTTCTTCCTTTTTTGCAAATAAAAAAGAGCTTAGATAATTGGTGATGAAAGATAAAAGAGTTTCAAATATGGCAACACTGCAATTGAGCTATATGTTAAATCTTAGAACAAATATGTTGTATTTCAAAATATTTTCGTTCATGTAATATTTTAAATTTCAAATATTGTTATTTTTGTTTTGTTTTCATAGAAAATCATTTTAGATTTCCCATCCTTTTTAAAAATTGTAACATACAAGATTTCAATTTATAAATTTCATTTATAATTATAAAAATATCCTCTGGAGAAGTCACCCATTGATGCAATATTGGAATAAATAAATAATTATAATAAATTTTTTATATTAGAAAATATCTTAAGCTCATTTTAAACCAATATAAATCAAGGAGATCGAATAAAAATAACGAAAAAGTTATTATTTTTTCCAATGTCACCCTAATGTTTTTATGTTATTTTTCTTATCTTAAATGTAGATTAAAATTCATTTATATGTTGTTAATGCAAATTAGTTATTTACATATTTTGATTTAACAAATCCTTAATTACATTGCTTGTATTTATTTATTAAGTTTTACAGGAAAATTCTATTTATTTATAAATTTTCTTAATATCATGATGCGTTTAATACTCCTAAATGCTTTTATTTTTTACACACAGCAGTTAATGGAAAATTTTAAATGCAATTTTGTCAAGTACAGAAAATCACGATACAGTTCATGTTCAAGTTAACACATTGACAATTGATATTGGTGTTAGTTAAGTATTAAGTATCGTGTATGTACCCTACAGTAACTTGGGCTGTTTTCAATAGAAAAGATAATTTTACAGCCCTTAGGGTTTTGAAAATTGAAAAAAAAACAGAAATTTTATAAAAGTGAATAAAATATTTATTCGAGGCGATAAATGAATGCCTGCCATTTACTTTTTCAAGATTTTTTCATGTTATTGTTGCTACGCCGTAGGTGGTCCATCCTTGAGCTTTAATTTTGGCATAATTTTTTCAGCATTTAGGCTGGTATCTCACCAATGTCAGCTGAAATGTTGTCTTTCAGGGCTGAATTTGTGACTGGCTTGTCCCTGTACTTAAAAAATAGTCAAAAGAGTTCAAAATGCCACTGGCCAATACAGAAGCAATATTCTTCTCATCACGCACTCTCCGCATACGGGTTTTTGGCTTAATGACAATCAAAGTGAAACTGGTGTGGAATTTGGTACAACAGCTTTGATAGCCTGTTCCGTGGGTCGATTATAACGACCATAAAAAGAAAGTTATTTACGAAACACATGATTAGCATGCGTTGTTCGTTTATTGGTCTATTCATGCACCCAGAATATTATGTAGTTTACTGTTTGTAGTGTAATAAAAAAGTTTTCCGTTCCACTTAAAAATGAACGAACATATATTTATTTTTCAAAGAAATATTTATTTTAAATTTTTTAAACATTTGTTTATAACGTCTGTGTCAGTTGTTTTAACAACATTTAAAAGTAAGTAAAAAAACATTTTGTTTAAATGAAAATTACGTATAGCGGATTTTAAATGAAATATCAATTCTAGTAAATGACATTTTCTGTTATTTTAACTTACAAATTATTTTAAGTGTGGTGAAATGGCAAACTTTAGTGAGCATTTTTGGCATTCCCACATGTAACGTATCTTTTTTACACTGAAAAAATTTACACTGAAAAACCCAACAACAAAAAAAAACAACTTTTATATAATGATTATTATAACGGTTTACTTTAATTTTGTGTATTGTTGCATCTAAAAAAGTGTTAGTGATAAAAAATTTAGTCATAAAAACTACAGTGTTTCCAATTATTCGACACTGCCGGTTAATCAAACAAAATCAATTTAGTATGAAATTCTTAAAAATATTAAACAGTTTTATCAAAATTCAAGAACAAAGAAGGTTTCTCTAAATCTGTTTTTTCTAGGAATCTGCCAGGGTATACTGATTTCAAAATATGCGAGTTTGATTTTTGCTTAAAAATAACATTAGCTCGAAAGGGTTTTTAAACCTTCCAAGATCTTTTTTCTGTGCTACGTAAGTTCTGCAATAAGTTACAAATAAGTTTTAAATAAGTTACAAAATTCCATATTAATTTTTTGTTTTTTTTATAAATTTTTTATGTAATTTTTAATGAATTTTTTATTAAAAAATAAAATTTTCGAATTGAAAGTCGTTCTCTATTATTATTTTATAACATAGGTGACGACATAGTGCTTGGTAGGAAAATACCAAGCCACGTAATTAATTACTTATAAGAGCAAAATAAATATATGTTTTATTGGGTTTAAGTTTAAACTCTGCCAATGCTGGAGGAAAGATAGAACTTTCCTAAAACTTAGAGTTCTGATGGGATCTTTTGTCAGATTAAAGTACATCTTTCAACTTAGAAAAAAAAAAAATTAATTTGCTTTATGGATTCTAAAAGCTAGTGTTTGTGTTTTGTATGAAAATAATGGAAAAAAACGATATTAAAAATTTAACCTATTAATCAATTATTGAAAACGAATAATTATTTGAGTTTATATTATTTGTTTCGACATTAACCGAAATAGAGGCGATTAAACGACGAATGGTTTAATTGATTAACCGAATTCGAAACAATAAGTTATTCCCAAAAAATCACAAATTTTTTGTATTATATCACAGTCCTGTGACGCATGAGTGATATAGAAAAATAATATGATTCAAATCAATCATAATCCTTCAGATATATATTGTATAAAGTAAAAAGTTGCTTGAAATTTTATAAAATAATATTTATAACAAAAAAATATTTTATTTCTGTCAGGTAATTTTAATTCGATTTAAGCCAACTGTTATTTTACTGTATTTAGATGTGCTTTCATATTTGGTGCTGTCATTCAATTTTAATTTTCATATAAATATATTTTAACACCGTCACTTGGTAGTTCTATACCCATATGTGTGATAATTTCGATGCTTACTTTACAAAGTCTCAAAACGCTAAAGTGTTTTCGTTATGTGTCAAATATTTAAATGAAAATTTGTTTATGTTTATATGCATACTTAAACTAATACACAAAAATATACACATATACAACCAAACAATTTTTTTACTTAGGGGTTACCCAAAAGTACTACATATTTTTGCAGTAAATTTTTTATAAAACAAAAAATAAATATTAACTTATTGTAATTTAACTAAATAAAAATATTGGTACACCCTTTCTTAAATATTCATAGTTACATATATTGTCTATGGATGTTTGAGTTTATTTTAAGGAATATTTTAAGTAGTTGTTTATAGAAGTATTGCAACACCAAACATTTTATGCAGCAATATTGGTGGTAACATTTCATAATAATTTGTATCGATTATCAGAAATGCTATATGGGATATTTTTTAAATTTTTGTTTGTGGCTTGGTTACAGGAAATGGTTGATTGTATAGCCTTAAAAACTTAAACCAATGCCTTTTGATTTGGTTGGGATGACTATATTGGAAGAGCATCATGTATTTTTAGTATTTTGATTGCGGCAATATTTTTATTAAATGGTATTGACAATTATTCTTCAATCTTTGTATCATAATATGATCCCTAAATTATTAAATTGTGATTCTATCATATTATTGTCTTACATAAGATAATATGATTCCCAGAATTTTGTGAATTATAAAGCTATGCATGTTTTTTGATTGAATTAACATCGTTTCAAAAACAAGCCTCTAAGACTGTTACAAAATGGCGCCCATCGTGCGGCCACATTAATAATTGTATGTATTTTTATTATTTAATTAAATTTATATACATTTTTTTATGATTTAAACAAATATATACAATCTTTGCACAAAAAACTCTTATATCACAAATTTAATTGCAAATTTTGAAAACCAAAACTTAAATTTAAAAAAAAAAAATTATTAAAAAAAATCTAATAACAAGTATTCGAAAACACGATCCACTAAAACTCCACTTTCTTGCCTTTAAAAAAACTAGACGAAGTTTAAATCAATTAGTATTAAAAAGGACTAGTTCTCAAAAATAATAACACAAAATTTTTGTCATAAAAAAAATAGTTTGATTTAACAATCCATAAATGGTTGACAATGATTTGCACAAAGAAGAAATAACAAAAGTGAAATGAAAACGTTATTCAAAAATTCCAAAATTCATAACGGCTTTCCAAATATTCAACGAAAATTTAATATGCAGATTCAAAACTCAAGCCGGCTGAAAATAAAACAAACCAAACCGAAAAACAAAATCGCAACATAACTCAAAAATTCAACACAAAAAACATCCTAAAATCCATTGCCGGCAATACCAAACTAATCCAAGAAAATGGAAGGGAAAAACATTTCCTTAACACAACAATTATAAAATCAAATCACTTTCCAAACAAAACCACTAAACTTTTATAATTTTTTTTTCACTTTTAGCACAGTTCAAACCTCAATTAAACTGATTCAATTTCCCAAATGCTTCCTTCTTTATATAGAAAAATTTCTAATCAAAGCCTGCTATTAAAAAAATTAAATTTTCACAACTTGCAAAAAAATCCACTTTTCAAAATAACTAGAATGTGAAGGCATACGAAAATAATAAATATTTTTAAATTTCAAAAAAGAACTCAAATTAAAGCATACTAAAGGAATCTTTTTAATTAAAACAAGTAGTACAATTGAGTGTGTAGTTGGATATATGCCTGTGTAGAGAAAACAAAATTGTGTGGTAGCATTTGGTGGGTCATTATAGGAAAAAATGGCGGTCACAGGTTATGTTACAACACTAAGCTCTTTTATGCACAATATTGAAAAACAAATTATTTTCAGCTAAGTAGACCGAATACCTGCTTCCATAAACAATGTCACGATTTTATTTAAAACAAATGCGTTGTTTTTTTATTTGTTATATCATTTAATTCATTTCATTTGACTGCTTCTTACAAGTAATTTTTACAAAAGCTCAAACAAGAATAATGCTAAATGAACGATGATGCTTAAAAAAATATACTGACCATGTTATAGTTGGCGAAATTATACTACTGATTACTGTAAATATAAAATGATATTAACAGGATTGTAATGAGAAAAGAGGAATATGATTATCTAGATAATATGATTATAGGCGACCATAAACCCAAAAAAGATTAACTAGAATTTAGAAAGATTAACTTATTTGGAGGAAAAATTAAAACAATAACACGTTTTACTTATATTTAATAAAATTTTCCTTTAAATTAAGAAACAAATTTTACTTAAAATTCGGTAAACAATTTTAAATTATTGAAAAATTTTTACTATTGAGAACTAATTTTTTATTAAAAAGCAGTAAAATTTCTTCTTAATTAGTTCATAGATCATCTTAAATTTTACTGTTTGTTAGAAAATAATTCCATGTTATTAAGAAACATTTTATTTTATTTAAGTTCATTAGATAATTTTATTTACTAAATTGCACTTATTTTAAGTGAAAATTATCCTTATATTTGATAAAAATTTTCCAATAAATATGAAACTGTTTCTACGGTAAAGGTAATATTCATTGCGTAAGTATTTTCTCACTTTCGAATTTTTGTCTTTAAATTAAATTGAATTATACTAAACTCATATATTAAAAAAATATAAATTAAATTTTATTAGCAAAGAGATAAACAAATCAAAAAAATATACTGTAGGATATCCTAGACGTAATAAGTTGTGACAAAATCAGATTTTTTTCGTAGTTAATTAATAGTTATCCTCGAGAGAACTACAAAAAGAGACGCCCTAAGTAACACACGTCATTTATGGCTAAGTAACACTGGGGGTCCTTTGTCTTCTTAAATTAACTAATTTAAGGAAATTGTTGCAAAAATAAAATATATAACAATTACATTTCTTGTTACTATTGAAAAATGGAAAAAATATCATAAGTTTATTCTATGGCATTTTTAGCTTAAACTTTAATTGACATATATGTCAATTAAAGTTGTATACATACAAATTTTAACTTGTATTATCATTTAGTGAAAAAAAATAATTTTAGTGCCTTCGATAAATATAAAGTTTAATAGGCGCAACTTCAATTTGTATAAAATGTGCTTTCGATATTTTTTGTTGTAGTCAGCAAACAAAATTAAAGTTATTTAAAGCGCTTATTCGAAATTTTTTACATTTTGCTAAGAAATTTTTTAAAATATATTTTAGGCCACTTTACATTCAATATTGAAGACTGTTGAGATTAGAGATGGACGTGTGAGTTATGTTTGACCCACGCTCAGGCACGATTAAGAACCAAAAATTACAATCCTGCACAATAATTTTTTTAAGTTAATTTTATTTGTTTCCTTTAATAACATATTTTCTTAAAAAAAAAAGAAAACTAACTAGTTGTTTAATTTATGCCTAATTAATTCTATTATTTTTTAAAAAAATTAGAAAACTTTTACTTAAAAAAAAAAATTAAAAAAATTATATTTTATTAAAATTTTTAAAATTTATCTGCAATAAGTTGCATGAAAAGTTTCCCTAGAAATAGTTCATCAGTTTCTAAAATCGAATAAATTTTTTATTACATACGAAGAAATGTATTACTTTTTGTTTTTAATTGCCTGAACTAATTTTAGAAAACAATTCTTAAAAAATTGAAAGTGGTAGACTTAAAACCTGAATTTAGAAATGGCTTTTTAAAATTTAGTTAATTTTACAAATATTAAGTTCAATTAAATACTATCTCATTTTGAGCTATATGCAATTTTTGAAATAGGAGTAAATTATGTTTTAATTTTTATTTAGTTTTTTTGAACTTAGTTTTGATAGATTTTAGTATGCAAATTTCTTAAAACTAAGATGTTTGTCTTAAAAATTGATAAATTTTTATTTAATATACTTGTTTTTTTTTCCTAAAATCAAGAAAGATGTGAACTATTTCTGAGTATATAAAATATTTCGTTTTTACCCAAACATAAGAGTTTTTATCCATTTTAAGAAAAATTTTTAATGAAACATAAAGCTTTAGTAAAATTTGACTTAAATTCAGGAAATTTTTTTAAGCTGTTTTAAAGAAAATTTTGCATTAATTTTTAGTTCATGGCATTTTTTTAGTGTATTACTAGCAAAGTATGTATGACTTATATAAAGAACGTAGTTTGGTAGGCGTTATCATATTGCTATCACATATTTTTTTTCAATTATTCAATTAACTAAATAACGGTTAATGAGCTCACCTTAAGCGGTTAATTGATTTGCCGCATACGTGGTGGTATGTTCAGGTAAAAAAACAATTTTACTTTTAAATTTAATGCTTATAGTAGTTCCAAACCTTTTTACCCTATTTTAAAGTTTAAAAAACATCAATGTCGCTCCGATAATAATACAATATTATAAGTAAAATATGGATGCACATAAGTTAACATCTAGCAGAAGGCATTTGTTTTTTTATCTTATGTTGTAAAAATGTTAGGAGGTGTTAATGGCAAACATGTATCTGAATACTGGTGAAGGTGAACTTTTTTTTAAAACGCTGAAAAACAAAAACTTCACAAAAACAAAATATAAAAATTTGAACAAATTATAAGAAGTTGCTCATTATCCCCCCCCCCCCCCAAAGTAATGAAAGTGGTCGGTTTGTCCAAAACTTATGATTATTTATAAAAGAGTGAAAAATTTTTGTTGTAAGATCTTTTATTTTTATACAAGCCTAGCATAAACTAGCGATTCAACAGAATCTTTTTTAACATTTAATTTCTTTTTTTTAAGTTTTTTTTTGTTATTAGCAATTAAGAACGTTTTATATTCTAAAAATGCCTTACAAAATTTAGACACTTTGATATAAAAACTTGTTGTTTTTCCTGTCCAATTGTGAAGCAATAAATCTTTATTTTCGATAAATAAAACGTACATCCTTTTATTAGATTAAAATCTTACACTTTACAAAAATTAAATTTTTTAAATTTTATTGTATTAAAAATTAGACACACATAGCACATCTTTGGTTTGAAAGGAATAAATCTTTTCAACATATTTATACAAAAGAAAGCTTCAAAGGAAAGGAAAAAAGTAAGAAAATAAGTTGAGTAAAGTTAAGGCCAAACAACTTTTACTTTTATATACTAAATACTGTGAAGCAATTGAACAAGGAATGAATATAAATTTCCTAGTTATACAAATAAAATAACTTTGTAGATTGTTGTTGTAAATAAAACAAAAACAAAAAAAAAAATGAACAACAATGGAGCAAATTTTTGGAGGCTCGCTCTTCTAAAAATTGGAGCTCTGACGAGAACAAAATACATGTGGCAGCCTAGCTAAAAATAGTTTACTTTTTTTAATAAAGAGAAGCAAGTTTAAGGAAATTCTTCCTACACTCACAATATGTTTTCCGTTACCGACTGTAGTTTATTTAATTTATACGTAAAGTTTGTTTTGAAATGAAGAATCAATTAAAAGTATTTTTTAACTATTTGAATCTGTCATTCAAAAAACCAACTATAAAAATTTACAGACATTCAGTTGGTGTTGATATTTTCAGTTAAATGTAAAATTGTATGCTTACTGCTTCAAAAAATAGAAATTCATATAATTCCTTTAGGTTTTTTTTACCAAAATAGTTTGTATATATACAAAATTATTACAATAAAAATACAAGAAATTATTCAAATATACACACACACAAAGCCAATAAACATATATACATCTGCATGTGTTGTGTTCTGGTTTGTAATTACATACAAATAAAAAAAAACTTTCAATTGTAAAAACAAACCACAAAAGTAGTTTTTTCTAACTTTTTGTCGGTAAAAATTTGATGGTTATTTTAAACGACTTTCTATTGTTTTTACTTTTGTCGATTATTGAACAATGATTAAAAATAAACAACAAAATGGGTTGAATATAATGGAAAATCAGTAGTCCTCTTTTTAATTGTATTTTTGATTAATTTAATATGTATTTTAAGTTGTTTTTAACGAAATGATATTGTGAGTGTACTAATTAATGTGTTGCTTTCTTTAAAAATGGAAAAAAACCTAGTTGAAAGATTATGAAAGATGAAGTGCTTCAAATATGGCAACACTGTAATTGTGCGAGATAATAAATCTTAGAAAAGTTGTTGTCCGCCATCGGATGAAGAGTTGGTGATATTATTGAAGCTTTTTAGATCATAGTTCAGAGATCATGTTATGTATGATTGATAGAAAAACTCATATTTATAATATTTCTAAATTTATGTTGTCGCCGAAAGGGACCGAACTCGCGCAATGTCCAACAATTATAACAAACTAAAACTGCAAATAAATTTGTTGATTATTAATTGTGTATTTTTCTTTAATTTTAATCTTAGACTGTATTTTAAGTTCATGACTTAATCAACATTTAGCCCTAGGAAATACATTAATGTTTACCATTAGTTCCAGAAAGATTTTCTGTTTTTCTTATAATGATAGTAAGATTATGAACAGAACGAAGTAATACCTACTCTTTATAATTATTGAAAATTTCTAAAAACTCGGGAACTTTCAATGTGTTAGAAAGTTTTTCAAATTATTTTCAATTTCGTTGTCTAATACACTAGGTATTTAAACAAAAAGGTTGTTAAACAAAAAAAAAAAAAAAACATTTAAAAGAAATGATATTTCATTTCAACAACAAATGATTAATGAGTCAAAACAAATGATTAATCGATAAAAACATATGTTAAAATTTTTCCCACCAATTCCATAAAAATTATTATTTATTTATAAGCACTTGTTGAGTGAATGACCTTATGTGTGTAGGTGTGTGTGTTTACGAAGTTCAGGTAATTCGAATTGAAATAATTTTTTATAAAAAAAGAACAATTTAATTTGTAATACCTGTAACGGAAACAAACAAATCATTTAAGTTTCGTTTTGTGGTTAATTTTTTTTAATTTTCAAACAAATGAACAAAATAAATGAAACTGGAAAAAAATCTGTAAATGACAATAAATCTTTTTGAAAAAATGTATAAAAAAGTTAAAATGAATATTTCTTTGATTTTGTTTCTTTATTTTTAACTGAACTGAAAACTTTTTTTTTTAAACTACAAACAGTGAACTACATAATATTCTGAGTGCATAAATATTCTATCGTTTATCAATTGTTGCTAAAAAATTCAGTTAATAAAAGTAAGTAAGTAAATTAAGTAAATCTTTTCTTTGTCCATGTTAATCTCAGTGTAATTTTGTAGCACATAACATTTTAGCTGTTGCTGATTTATGCTGTTTCTTTTCATAATGGCAACAACGCGTTAAATCACTTGAGTAACATTGGTCTCTATGGTATTGAATTGTATTATTTTGTTTGTTTGTTTTTATTGTGCATTTAGTATGAATTGTTGTTTTTGTTAGTTTTTTTTTCAATATTTTATGTTGTTTACAAGGTGTTCTAAATGTTGGTTGTGTTGTTATGTCTTAAAAACAGAGTTGTAAAAATTTTATTTTGAAATATACAACCATAAATGATATGATGATGTAACATTCGTGCCTATGTTTCGTGTGCTAACAACGGAAAAATACAACAGAAGAACGTCGTTAATATTAAGTAAAAGTTTTTACAACTTTGTTTTATATTGGATAATACAAAGCTAACAAGATATTCCCCAACAATTACACGACAATTTTCGAAAGATCAACCTATAAATGAAAGTTTAGCGTGCCCATTTTTGTGCATATGCTTTTCAAGTTTGTGAACAAAGTAGCAAGAGAGGGCTTCGTTTAAAGTTCGCCTAAATCTGAAAAATTACAAATATCTAATAATAATATTTATTGAGGAATATTATATGTAAATCTAACTATAAGGTAAACCTGAGATATCTAATTTTCTTCCAAATCGCTGCACGCAAAGAAAAAATATGGTTGAGTCAATCATATTGGAAGAGCATCACATATTTTTGGGTTTATGGTTGTGCCAACCATAATCGTACTATATTATTATAATAAAAAAACCATATTTTTACCATAATATGGTCCCTACAGTTATATTATGATTCAAAAATTACCATATTATGGTCCTAAATAAACATTTTATAATGAAAATCATATAACTTTATTCGATTTATTAATATTCAATTTGTTTAAGCTAAAGATCTTTTTTTATTAAATTTCTTATTTTATTTTCAATATTTCGCTAACAATTTGTTAGCATCTTCAGGAAAACAAAATTTTAATTATTTTGTTTAGCTTTAAAAATTGAATATTCATGTTATAATGAATTTATCATGATATGATCGCACGTAATCATAGTATGCTCAAAATCTTATCATATTATGGACCCTCATAACTATATTATGATTCTTGGATTATCATTATATGATCCATAATCTAAGAAAATTTCTTAAAAGAAAAGTTCTTAGAAACTATAAAAAAGCTCTTTAAATTTAAGAATATTTCCTTTAGAAATGTTTTTTCTAAAAAAAATATAATATTAAGGACTTTTTGAAGAAAAATTGTTAAGGAAAAAATCATTGACTTTAAGAGCTTTTCTTTCTTTGATTGTAAAATTATTTACTGATTGTTGCCAGCATTTTATTGTTGCATAATTATCATATTTTTTTCATAGTCAGAATTTTTGTTACCACAGTATGGTTACAGCCAATCATAAAATAGTAAAATATTTACTAAATAATGATGGCAGTGACCAGAGAACTGCAAATGCTGATTGCAAAACCTTCATACGCAATCAACACAAGAATATATATGTGTTTGCGTTCAAACGTTGAATATACTCCAATACACATATTTGTTGATGATTTTAAATCAATCAAACGACGTGCAAATTGTTGTCACTGATTTATATTCATCGGTCGTTTTTATACCATTGATTTTATACTGTTCGTTTGAGTTAACAATAATTATTTTGATGTAGAATAAATCAGAAAAAGCAATAAATAAAGCGTATGTGTGTATTCATAATTAAAACAAAATAGTTTCTTATCTATAAAAAGGGGATGGTTTTGTAGAAACACATTTCATAAATTAGGGTGGGTCTAAAATCCGTTTTATTAGAATTTTTATTAGTAATACCAAATATATTGTTCTTTGTGATTTTTTTTTTAATTTAGGTCGATATCTCATGCCTTCCAATCCGGTTAAAGTTAAATATTGCCTAATTTTAAAAAAAATTAGACAATATTTAAATTTTTCCGTATTAGGCAAGCCTGAGATATCGACATAAATTTTTTTTCCAAAAAAATATTTTTATTTCACAAAGAAGAATATTTTTAGTATTGTATTACTAATAAAAATTCTAAAAAAGCGGATATAAGTCCCACCCTAATGTACATTTATGAAATGTGTTTCTATTTTGGTTGGATTATGATTACCGCGTTGTTTGTTATTTTTTCTGATTTATTCAACGCTGACTTTTTGTTGAGTGATTACATTTGCATAAAACTTAGTCGACAGATGATTCACACTGATCCCAATTACGAGTTCAGTAACATGATGCTGATTTTATTCTACAGTGAATTTTGTTGAATTATTAAATGTGAACAAGAATTTTTGTGTATGATTATATCAAGAAAAAAGTTGATTTTGCAGTTCTCTGGTAGCGACCATGTTGATGGTTAGAAAACCAATAACTTGGTTGTGACAACCATACCCGATTGCAGCAAGCACAATAAAGTAGCAGTGATCATATTGCAACCATGTTTTTTCTCTGCGTGTGTAAAAGTGTTGGTAGGGTTCCCTTGTTAATACAACTTGTGAACCCCTTTTATAGATTTCTGATGTTAATTTTAAGGTTTATTGTAATAAAATCGTTTATAAGTATTACAATAAATCTATCATTGCATCATATATTTTTTAAAATTTTAATTTAAGTTGCATGTTTAGAAAACAATTGTTATTATGGTATTTAAATGACAAAAGTTTGCAGAATAAAATAAGGTATATTCAGTATTTACATTTAAATAAACTAAGGGAATTAGACATGAAGACCCAGTGCAAAGTGGTTAAATAAAATCAAATAATACATTCAAGTTTCCAGATTTAGACTTTCAAATTCCATACAAACGATACAAAATGAAATGAAATAAATTTTGGGGTTCAGTATAAACTTACCCAGCAAAAAGTAGAACAAATAATATCGCATTAGCATAGGTTTTGATTCTTTATATGTATTTATTTTCAAAAAAATAAATATTTATGAATAAATAAAAACCTCAGCAACAATAATGGCATTAAAGAGGCAAACAGGCAACAAGATAAAATCATTATTTACAAAAAATTTATATGTAAAATTAACCGACCTGACGTGTAGCTGGCGGCAGTGTTTTGAAAAAAAAAATTACTTTGGTGATGTTTTAAGTTTCAAGGCGCCACGTTGGTTTGTATTTTTTTTGGAACCATCGAAAATAAACGATCGCAATGAATTTGTAAACATGAAAAATATTGTTCTCCGTTATGTAATGTAATACTTTTATTTGGAAGGTCTTAGTCCAGTCATTAAGTAAAAATAACAGAAAATGCCATTTAAAAGAAATTATATTTCATTAAAAAACCGGTCTACTTAATTTTCATTTAAATCAAATGCCTTTTATTATTTATTTTAAAATTTTGTTTAAGAAAGAAATGATTTAATCAGTTGAAATAGATGTTAAAATTTTACTTACCAATTCCTTAAAAAATAAATAATTTAATCATTTATTTGAAATTGTTTGCGTTTTTGCATTTTTTGTTTTTTTTAATCTAAAAAATGTATGTATGTCTATATACACTTTTTGTGTGAATGTGTTTGTGTATGCGTGTGTGCTTATGAAGTTCTTGTAATTTGAATTGAAATAATTTCGTATATAAACTAACAATTTAAATAAAAAACAAATTGGAATTTTTTGAATATTTTTTTTTTAACGGACACAAATAAACCACAAACTTCCGTGTTGGTAGTAAGTAATTTCGAACAAATGTATGTTCCTTTATTTTTAAATGGAACGTAAAACTTTTTTATTAAACTAAAAACAGTGAACTACATAATATTCAGTGTACTTTTCATTTTAAGGCACCGTGAGGTTGGTTACTAAATTTACACTAAACCAAAATTAAAATGACAAATAAGGAATTAAAAACATTTTGTTGAATATTTGTTGAATATTAAAGAAATGTATTAAACTGCATTTAGTTTAGATATAGCAAAGACACATTGTAGAAGGCCTTAATATTTCAAAAAATTGTCAAAAAATGTATATTTTCTTTTAGCTTTGGAAAGTATACTTAACGGAGCTTGATAAAAAAAATATACAAAATAATCAATAATCAATTTAAAATTATAATTTAACGAAATAATTATAAATGTTTAATGAATTTAAAATCATCATAATTGACATTTTAATAATTAAGTTATCGATTGCAAAATTCAATTTAAGAAAAATTTCAGAATTTTACAATAATTAACAACAATTTTTTATTTTGTTTATATAAGAAAAAATTTAATGCAAAAATTCTATAAGGCTCATATTATGCTACTCCATATGACAGATTTATAGTAGATTATGTACATACGATGTACAAAATATTCAACATACCAAAAGCTCACCTAGATGAAAAGCCACAAAATGTATGTTTATATATGACTATATGCACTTGTTTATATATAAGTCATATTGTATATAGCAGACAGTCAAATTTTTGTATTTACTGCTAGTACATTTTTGGTTCATTCGTAGTAGATTATGCTAAAAATTCATCAAAAACTAAATTTTGAAAACACTAAATAATTTTATTTGAACTTACCATCAGAGAATTGTACTCAAAAAGCTTAAAATAGAATTTATGGGTAATTTTATCCAATTTGAAAAATCAGTTTTCTATGGAACGGCATCTACACTTCATACATCTTTAGGCATATGACTAACATTTTCATATATATGAAGGTATTTTTACACACTTACATAAACAACATATTTGTGTGGTTTTAAGCTTTCAACATCATTGCTAACATTTGCTGTTAATATGCTGGTTGGCTCTTTACTTTAAAAAAAAATAAATTAAACGAGAGGAAAATGAACTGTACTAAACGTCCTTTCATATGCAAGCGTCTGCGTGTGGTTAATTGTGTTAATGAAGTTTTAAAATGTCAACATTATTGTATTAAAAATGTAATTTACAAAAACCACATTACAGGCATACAAAGAAATGATACAAATGCGCACAAAGAAATGCCACAAATAAAAAAAAAAAAAAATAAAAAACAAAATACCACAAGTATTTTAATTGATGTATGTAAAATAAAAGAGAGGATAAATTTATGCTAGAAGTATCCAAAAAAAAAAAAGTTAAAGTGCGGTTTAAGAGTTCTTTCACAAGCAAAAGCCATATATTTTCGACAACTTGAAAAACAACATTAGCCGTGGTTTTACTGTAGATGGCTCTAAATACTTCAAAAAGTGTACGAAAATTGGAATTTCAGTTTTAATTATATTGGAGCCAGCCACGGCGGCTATAACCCAACTGACACAATTCATGTGTGCTTTATTTAGAGATTCAAAGTAAATATTATTTTTTTCCACAAAGCCAACAAAACAATGGCTCTTTTGCGCGAGAAATTCAATAGCCGTGTAATCTCACGTCGTGGCGATGTAATTTGACATCGTCCAACGCGTTGGACTTCTTTCTTTGGTGATATTTAAAAAAAAAGTATCCGTCAATTAGAACAATTCAAGTGCTAAAGGATGAGATAATTCGGCACATTAACGACATTGAACCTCAATTATGTCTCAGAGTCATTGAAAATATGGACCATCGGATAAAGGTATGCCACCGAAGTCGTGGCGAGCATTTGGCCGATATTTTGTTTCACACATAATTGTCATAGATCCCTCTATCATAATTAAAATATTAAGATAAATCTCTGAAAACTATTTGTTTTATTTATAATTAAAATCGTGTATTATGGTTGGACCACCCTTTACAAAACAAATATAAACTAAGCATAAGTTAATTACAATAGCGTTCCACCGTGATTATTTCATTCGGTTTGAGCAGCTCATAGTAGTCCACGCCGCGCCGGTCCCACCAAATACAGTGCATAAGGTTGTTTATCGTGAATACTTGGGCGATACAAGGCGATTCAAATAACCCTTCTAAGGAAAAACTTGCATTTTGACGTCGCGCGGCTTCTACTCGTAAGGCTCCCAGTTTGCTTGTTTTTGAAATGGCTTTAAAGCGTTTGCTGACTGAGACTCATTCACTCCTAATGATTCTGACAACTCCTGAAGCATTTGGCATTCGCCCACAGATACAGAGAGAACAGATTCATTGTCACAACCGAATGGTTTGGTTGGAGCTACCAAAATATTTGTTTGTCTTAAATTCTTGAGAATTTTATAGTTTTTGCTTCATCGGCAATTTTTAAAATAACACATTTGCAGAGAATCTACAAAGAGCCAAAAAAACAACAAACAACTGTTTTTGATACAAATAATGTAAAAAATTTCCAAATTTAAATTATGGAGGTGGAAAAAATTTTTTGAGGTGAAAAACTTTTTTGGATGCGACAACAAATTTTTTAGTGGAGAAAAAAATTTTGAGGTAAAAAAATTGTTTGAGGTGAAAAAGATATTTTGTGGTTAAAAAAAAATTTAGTGATAAAACAATTTTTGAGGTAAAAATACTGCATAAGGATCACGAATATATATTCACTTCATAGGGTCTTAGACCTATATTTCGACATATTACAAACGGAATGACAAACTGATATATCCTCTCACCATATGTGGTGGAGGGTATAATTATTTTGTTAACGAACAATTTCATTGGTTGTATTTAAATGAAAAATTCACTAATATCAAATAAATCACTGCACAGGCTGTTTTAGCTAAGGTTGTTTTTGATGTGAAGGTTGTTTTTGATGTGTGAATGTGTACATAGGTACGTATTTTGTTTTTGCAAAACAAATTTGTTTTCATTTTCAAAAAGTTCGTTGACCACTTTCTGACTACCCAATTAAAAACAATTAATATGAGGCTTGATATAGTCGAGGTTCTATATTTATAACAATTGGCATTTTGTTTGCTCTAGTTTGATAATATCTTTTTTCACATACAAGGGCAGTCTTATTATTATTAGCCGACCTAACAAAGAAATCACCAAAAATTTGGGAAAAATTTTCTTTATTTCTTTACCTCGATACACGCAGAAAAAAAACATGGTTGCAACATGATCACTGCTAATATATTGTGCTTGCTGCAATCGGGTATCGTTGTCACAATCATGTTATTGTTTTTCTAACCATCAACATAGTCGATACCATCATTATTATAGTCAATGTTTTACTAATTTATGATTGGCATTTTCTATTTCATAACATGATTGGCTATAACCATACTGTGGTAACAAAAATTCTAACTATGAAAAAATTATGATAGTTATGCAACCATAGAATTTATAGATCAAATAAAACATGACTTTGACATTTACAGTCATTATATTTTCTTGTTTTCATAAAAACCAAAACTATATCAGTTCAGTCAGTTTATTTTTACTACAAAAAAAAGTTTTACTACAATGCCATATTGTTTAACGCTGAGATTGAATATTTATATATATATGAGATTCATAATATGATATTACATAGTCTTATAATGTATATTAATAATTATAATATAATAACAAGGATCATAGATATATTATTGTAGGGATCATATAATGATAATCCAGAAATAATAATATAGTTATGGGGACAATAATATGATAAAATTTTGAGAATACTATGATTACATGCGATCATATTATGATAAATTCAAGATTATAATATGTTTATTTAGGATCATAATATGATAATTTTTGAATCATAATATAACTGATGGGATAATATTATGATAAAATTATGGTTATTTTATTATCATAATATGATTACCATATTATAGTACAACTATTGTTGGCACAATCATAAACCCCAAAATATATAATGCTCTTCGAATATGATTGTCCCAACCGTGTTTTTTCTTTGCGTGTAGACTTTTCTAAGCGATATTCAATAGCTTCGATACCATGTTTATAGTTAGAACTGTCAAGCTCCTTAAAATAGACACTCTTCAATTTTTTAAAGTTTGTAATCGTCGTTCCTCCTTCGGCGTAGATAAACATTATGACGGGATTTTTGGATTCCCCTTCGGTTCTGGTACAGTTAAAAAAAGGTAATTGCAGAAAAATTGCTTATGCCAACAAAATCATGTTGTGATAATCAATGTGCTGATTGTGCTAAAACTTAGTCGATTGTAAATTAAATATATATTTTATTTAAGTTATTTGCTGAAAATTTAGACATAGAGCTTGTTTTTTTGCGTGATTCTGAAAATAATTTACAAAACTTATTTAAATATAAAAATGTCCGAATTCTACATTGTCGATATGATTAAATTGCAAATTTAAAAATTAAGTAAAAATAATTTTAATTATCGTTAAATAGAAACAAAATTATCTCAGTACTTACATGCTGAATGTGTGTTTTATTTTCGCTAAATTCTACAAAAGGACCACTATTAATAAATATTTTGTTTATAAATACATATTAAGACTTTATTCAATTTAAATATTTAATTTTCTTTATAATATAAATCGTAAACAACCATTTAAACAAATCGGAGATAACATACTTTATTTTTCTATTGTATATTCACATTTTCTAGATAAATACATTTTTGGCATCCTTTCGCTTTTTGAACGTATGATACAAAAATCTTCCACCGTTGCATTTTTTATGTCTTGGAAGAGTTGTATTTTAAGTGTTAATTTTTTTGTATGCAGTACATTTAAGCAAGCTGTGACATCTTGTCTGTCTGATTGTCGTCCTGACTATAAATTCATTTATCAGTTAGCAAAATCAATTAATAAAACATTACTTTAAAATAAGTTTATTGCTGAAAAAATATAACTAAAGTTTTGGCTGAAAACACAATTTCAGCAAAAAATAAATGCTGAATACTAGTGTTTCTTATATACAACCCCTTTTACTAAATTTTTTGAGTGTATATTTTTATTTGCATTAAAATCAATTGAAAAAAATAATCTTTAAAAATTTGTAATCTAGTAAAGTTCAGCAAAATTTATTCAAATGTTTTTTTAAGGTAGGTTATCATTTTCGATTAACTGAGGTTTAAAATATAACAAAAAATTTCACATTTCACATTTAACAATTTTATTTTTACCGTTCTTATCTTATTAATATTTAATAAAGAATAAATAGCTAAAATGTTACACACTTTTTTTATTAGTGAATGCAAATTTCGTTAAAAATGTATATTTGAAGAATATAGTTTTTGAACAATTTATACTAAATTTTCGACAATGATAAATATAAATTTTTAATGTTTAAGTTACTTATTAACTAATGAATCTTATTTCATAGCATAACATTGAAAACGCTGAGAGATATCAGTAACAAATTTTAAATGCATATTTTACAATGCGGATGCATACATATATTTTAGGTACACGGCATCTAGGCATGAGCTTCCTTAGCCTAATTATTATATACAATCGTTTTTACTCGGGTATATAAACTATTTGCTTTTGGCTTTTCTATTTTGTTTCAATAATATAAGCACATGCATGCTTATTTTAGGATTTTCATTATAAAGGGTGTTTATTTAGAGTGTTACAAATTTGAGTTGGCATCACTGCTTTATTTGACAGCCCATTAACAGCTGATAATTGATTTTTGTTTAGTTTGCTTTGAAATTTCATTATGAATCGATTTACACCAGAGCAACGCGTGCAAATTGTTGAAATTTTTAATAAAAATAATTGTTCTATTCTTTAAACTCATCGTTCACTTCTTCCATTTTATGGCGTACATAATCATCCTTTAGATCGGCACGATGAGTTTGACGAATAGAACAATTATTTTCATTAAAAATTTCAACAACTATCAGCTATTAAATGGGTTGTTAAATAAAGCAGTGATGCCAACTCAAAGTTGTGACACTCTAAAAAAACACCCTATATTAGAGGATATGTGATACAGGTGATCCTTTTAAAGACTTGTTCCCTATCCGCTATACTTTTACCACTATCTTTCAAAAGTATATAATTTAAGAAAAATATTTCTTCTGTGGACTTTGCCTAAATATAAGAATTCTATTTTATTTAGTTTTTTGAAAACACTTGCCAAAGAAGGCCAAAATGTCAAATTAGCATTTTAATTAAGAATTCACAAAATTCGAATATTTGAATAATTTACTATTTTATTTCATTTTATTTAATTATGCTTGATTATTTAGATACCGAATTTGAGTTTTTCGGAAATTACTAACCTGCTTTAATCTGGAACCGAAAATGACCCATGAATTTGATAGAAATGCAAAAACAACTCCTTTTATAAATTATTTTTCTTAAATTTTTTTTAACTTGTAAATGTCAATTGCTATTTTCATAACATACCCATCAAAAAAAAAAATAAAAATAAAATAAAATGGTAGTCATTCTGTGGCTATTACTTCGTTCATTGCTTCCTAAACTTCAGTTAACATTCTTTTATGATTTTTTGGTGTTATTCCAAGGAACTCCTAAAAGAATTCATATGTTCATATTTCAAATGTGGTGATTTGGATATAAGCCCGATGTATATCTTAAAAAATCACTCTTCATTACTTCT
Source organism: Eustalomyia histrio (assembly GCA_949748255.1). Classification (NCBI taxonomy): domain Eukaryota; kingdom Metazoa; phylum Arthropoda; class Insecta; order Diptera; family Anthomyiidae; genus Eustalomyia; species Eustalomyia histrio. The sequence goes on along the minus strand of OX456523.1, from coordinate 66,588,847 downwards.
AAAGCATAAGTTATAGTATATCGTATATATTCTGAATCTAAAGCATTTATTCAAAATATTGCTTTCTGATTATTCAAGTCAAAAGTTTCAGTGTGAAAATAGTTCTGAATACCTTTTATAATATTTTTATTAAATCCTTTTTATATTTTTGTTTAATGCATTTTTTCAGATTTAAGTAGTTATGGTTACATAATCTGTACATTTTGCACTGTGTATTTTATTTAACACTACACCACTTTAGCTTTAATTCAGAGATTTCCAAAATAATTTTAAAATTGTGTAAAAATAATTTGAAATTGTCCAGAAAGGTTTTAAAATTGTCCAAACATTTTTTAAATTGTTCAAAAATATTTTAGAATTGTCTAAAAATATTTCAAAATTGTCCAACCAGTTTTTAAATTATCAAAAAATATTTCAAAATTATCTAAAAATTCATTAAAAGTTGCCCTAAAATGCTTTTTCCTTAATGCAGAATAATGTATGTTGTTTTAATAAAGAGTATTTCCATATCAGTGCATACAGTTCGCTTCTTTAAACTTATTTTTCTGCATTAAATACAACAAAGTATATGAACATTTTCCACTCATGCATCAGAATATCTAATCATTGCATTGTCATTGCTTCCTTAGAGTAAAGAAAAAGATTACTTACATCCTATGACACGCCAAAGTTAAATTAATCTATAAAACCATCAGAAAAGAGTGATGCCTTTGTCATAGTAGTGGCAGCTTCATTTTTGCTGGGTTAAGAGTTATAATTAAAAAAAAAATTAATAAGTTTAAATAATGACAATTCGTTTTTTTTTCGAAAAATTACCCCAACAGTTATCAAAAACTTCCAGGATGACTTTTTTGTTGGCTTACTTTCAGTTTTAATTAAATTTTTTACAAGTTATTGCATATCTCATTTGAAAGCTTAGATATTTTATTTTAAATAGTTTTTTCAGAAATATAGCAAAAATGCAAAAACATTATATATTTGCGTATATCCAGAGATAGGCCATATTACTAAGTATAACATATCTGAAATTCAGAATGCGATACCCATAGGATCAAAAATATTAATTTTTCTATTATGAGGTTCTCATATTATTTCCTAGAAAATACATTTTGAATTTTTTTCAATACACAGAAATTCAAAATTCGACTAAATGTAAGACCACATCTCCATAATATACTTTCCCTAAGATATATGCAGCCCTGAGCCCAAATATAAAATCAGAATAACTCCATTTTATCAAGATTTTGTGATATTCTAATCTGAAAATGCAAAAACGTTTTTTTCCCTTTAAATTTGCAATTTTACTACTCTGTCAATAATTTTGCTTTCTTTCATACTTATTATACAATCTCAAAGTACTACTCTTTATCTTAGAAATACTTTTTAAGTTTATTATATTCATATTAAAATTTTCAGTGATATCCATCCAGCAATATGTTGACAAAAAGCGTTTCGAATTTTTTTTTATTACATTTTTCTCTATTTCTTATAGTTTTTGCTCCTTCTATATACTAACTTGCTTCATTGATTAGTTTTATGCCTTTATTTGATTTAGGCATTCAGTTATAATTTGGAAAATTTACTACCAAATTGCAACGATATAATACTCCGTTTTTGTACACATCCATTGCAAAAATACAATTAGAATTAAAAATTAATACTTTATGTTTATTTTAAAAATAAAATAAATAGTTAAAATTTTATTTACCTACTTTTGTTTTATGTATTTATATTTTCTTATATACACTTGATTTTTGGAAGCAAATGTCTTTGTAGACAAACTTGATATCCTTGAGTGTAGTTTGTTATATAAGTGGTAAAATTATACTAGATCCTTTTATGGTGATTTATATTTTGGATTACTCAATTTTTAATTTTTTTCCGAAATAAAATTGAAATCCATAAAAAATTAAATAGTTTATAAGGTATGTGGCTTCCACATTTGTAGGGAACAAGTCTGCCATACTTCCCCTAGTTGTTATTAAATTTTAATTTATTTTTAAACAGATGTATATTTTACTTTATTGTTTTATCGTAACTTTGATTTTTTTTTTGGTTTATTTAGTTTGTGGTAAATCAAAAAATAAATTTAAAATTTTTAATTATAAACTGTAGGAAACTTAAATTTTTTAGTGATATGAAACATATCAATCAAAGTTATTTAAATATTTTAAACAATACAAAGGATTTGAATTTTAACATATATGTTGTACAATTATTATATATAAAATTGGATGGGTAAGTTATATATAAAAATTAGTTAAATACAAAAAACTGCTAAAATGACGTTGCCGTTAGCCATACCGAAAAAAAAATCAATACCGATACCAAGACCATTACTCGATTAGGTTGCAAACCTTGATATTTTATTAGAAAAGCTTGACAACTGTATACAAATATTTTTCTTGAATTTGATCGGAATTATATATTAATTAGAATTAATTTTGTCTAAATTCATAAATTTAGAAATTAAATAATTTGAAAACTATATTTTTGCATTTATATAAAAAAAACTTTAAATAAATTTACTCAAAATTTTAAATATTTGAACTATGAATTATTGTAAACTATTTAAACTATGAACTATTGTGAATTATAAAATAACATAGAAGTTATCTAAATTTATATATTTTTTGAAACATAAAGATAAATTGAAGTTTCTTTGTAGTTAAAATAACTATGAAAGTTCACTTACTTTGTAACCATCAACATAAACGGTAAACACAATAAAGCATTTCCCAAAATACTCTAAAACTAACTCTTTCTATTCTATTTATTTTTTTTCTCATTTCATCATCTCAACCTCAACTCTTTAATAACTGTCTCGATCTGCGAGAAATTATAAAACGGGAAAAAGGGTGTAACTTTTTATCCTATTTAGGTGCTCAACAAAACAGTCCACTTTAAAGTCAGCCCTAAGCCCCTAAATACTCCAACTCCAGTTCTGCCCTGTTACAAATTTTGTAGACTTTATTAAAAATATTCTTAAAATTCAACATTTTCTTTAATAACTGCCATCCTAATTTATGCATTACCAACAAACATCTAAGTATTTTAAAATAATTGTAGAAAATTACATATCTTCACAAAAAAGTAGTGAATATGCACCACAAAATGAAATTTAAAACATTTTTAAAATCTATGTACATTTTACCCATACCAACCAAGGGAACGTTTCGGATTTTAAAATAATTTTCACAATTTCAATAAATTTCCTTATATTGTTAATTTATAAAATACAAAATGTGTCTGAATTTTATTAGCCTAGAAAAATTATAGTACTTGGATCTTGTTACTTTACAGAAAAAAAAGACATTTTTGAATATGTTTACATGCAATAATGTATTTGTTTCGAAACTAGCATGACTTTGTCTAACAGAAATAAATAGTCGTAACAATGAATTATAAGTTTTAAAAATTTTATCCCCATTATATAATTACTTATTTGTAAATAACAAGTTTTGCTGGGAAACTCTATTGTTTAAGTTTTTAATTCACGCATTGTATAAGTATGTCAATCAGAATGTAAAAGAGGTTTTTATAAGATTCATTACACTTATAAAAAAAGTTTGTAAAGTTTTTTGATAATGTAAATTTTGTATGCTTTATGTCGGTCTCTATGTTTTGATTATATTTAGAATTTGTCAGTTTCGAGATGATAATTAAATGTCACTAATTTATAAATGTAAGAGAAGATGGAAAATATTGTGAGGATTTGCGCTGGAGGGAATGCCACTTTTACGACCTAAGCGACCAGGTCATCATCGCCCTTATTCAGAACAACCACCCACCCACATTAACACATGAATTGAACGGGCTTATATATCACTCAATAGAAAAGAGATATGCGAAATTACTTTTCCATCTACGACAGCGGGTCAATAAGTCCGTTACCTTTTGAATGAAACACAGGTTTTTGGGTAAAAAATCATTTTATTTTTCAACATAGTCTCCTTTGATCTGTATACACTTTTTCCATCATTTGTCCCATTTTTTCCCTTCCAAAAATAAGATTTGTCGAGGTCATCAAAATATGTATTTCTTTATGAGATGATTTCGTCGTTAGAGTTAAATCCCTTTCTGCCGAACCATTTCTTCAGGTTTGGAAACTATAAATAGTCACTCAGGGCTTAATTCGAAGATTAGGACTGACGGAGTAATTTGTAGCCAAATTAATCGACTTTTCCCATGGAAACTGCACATGCGTTTGTGGTCAATTGTGAGCAAGCGCGGCACCCATCTTGCGGAAGGCTTTCTCATAAGTGATCATTTAAAATTAAAACAACTGAGCTATGTGAGATGATTATAGCTTCCACAATCTCTTGCACTTTAATTCACCGATCGGCCAACATATATCATTAATTTTTTCAATTGTTTCGGTTGTTGAGGCCTCAACTGGGCGTCCAGAACCTTCGGCATCTTCCGTACTTGTACGGCCACAACGAAATTCGGTAAGCCACTTTTTCACTATTGAAATTTATGGTGCAGGGTTTTCATAGTATTTATCAAGCTTAGCCTTTGTTTGAGTGATGGCTTTTTCCGCAAAAAATATTGAACACGAAATTCCCTTTTTTTCATTTTCTCCTCAAATCACGTGATAGTCTGGCTATCAGTGGATGGCAAACACAAACTAAAGCTCGCAGCTTGTTCAAACTGATAGACGCCTGTTTACAAGAGCAGTGTTGCCCTTTCGTTTAAGAAGCACGGAATTAAAAAAAATCACGAACTTATTGACCCACCCTCATATTTTTAAATATTTCTTGTCAACAACCTTTGATTTTTAAAAGCACTAATTGACAGGGTTGTTAATCGAACTGCTTATATTTCCATTTCTAGGAACGAATGGGAATCTGGCATGTAATACACAACACACACAATATATGCTGGAAAAGACCATTTGTACTGGTAATCTTTTTTAATTGTGAAAAAGTAATTTGGCATATTCCTTTTCCTTTGAGTGTTTAATATATAAGCCTGTTCAAACCATGAGTTAGTGTGGGTGATAGTTTAAAATGAGGCTGGCGATAACTCAGTCGCTCAGTTTTAAAGTGTGGCGCTCCCTGCAGCGCTGATCCTCACTATATTTTTCATCCTGTCTTACATTTATAAATTATACTTTTTCTATAGTAACATTTAATTATGATCTCGAACCTGTTAAATTCTAAATATAATACTTTGATATTGCTTGCAACAATTTTGTTCATGAGGGCATTGCAGAAACTTTTCTGCTATTTGTTAAGATTTATTTTTATGAGGGTACCTATAAAGTGCGTTTGTATCAATAGTTGCTATGTTACATGCATAATATGCACTATTTGGCTTTGTTCTATTATTATGTACACAATCGGACAAAAAAAATTGCAATGCAGTTTGTTATTGTTTATCTGGAAAATATCAAAGCTGCAGGGTAAGCTGAAAAGAAAAGGAATCGCACACTCGTCATTTTTCTGGGCTAATGACTTCAGTCAAGACAAGATTTGTTAAGAAAATTCGTTAAATTCTAATTTTATATAGAAAACAACAAAAAATATATCAGTTTATGCTATTGTGATAAGTGTCTCAAAAGGAGTTTAAGACCTAAAGTCTCCTCCAACGAGGACTAGGGTGACTTTTAGGCACGTTAAAGTGTAACGGTTAAACTGATTCATAAAATATTCTAAAATTGTTATATGTATTGTTTATTTAGGTTTTATATTCTTTTATAATTTTGCACTTTTTCTGTCCACAAGTGTATGATTGTTTTTTATTTGCGATTCTTGCTGTTATTCTTGTTATTAATGATGACAATAATTGTACATATTTCATTGCATTTTCAAGGATTTAATTAGTTTGTGGTACATGGTGTTCTACAACCAATTAAAATTTATTTTAGTTAACTAAAGGGTTTGTGTACACATTTTTAAAAGGAATCAATAGCTATTCCACTCAATACATAGGATACACAGTGTAACGATATTTTTCACATACAAAATAAATAGTTCACATATAATACATAAAGGCTCAGACCATTTAGAGTCAAATAGTATACATACTGGCAAGGGAAGAATCCTACGCTAAACTATGTTATAGGAAAAGAATCGTTACCAGGTTGCTTTAAAAAGTAGTAACTGTTTCTTTCAGATGCTAAGAGAAGAAAACTGTTTCTTTCAGATGCTTATTATATTTGTAAAACAGTCGCAACCCGAGTAAAAAAGTGTATATATGATCATAAGTGGTTTAACTAATGATACATTATCATATGTAAATACATATTTTGGTATGCATTACAATATATATTAATATAAGTTATTTTTCTAAAATTATCTATGTTCTGCCATGTATATAACCCCACACAGAGAAAACGGATTCGTGCTGAAAACCGAATTTGCAGCCAATCGAATGGTTCGGTTTGGTAACCGAATTTTTCGGTTGTGTCAACAGAAAACAAATTAAGACATGAGTAATTTGACTGTGACAACAGTATTTCGCTTGCCTCAATAACAATTCGGTAGTTGCAACCAAAAAATTCGTTTGCTGCAGCTGAACAATTAGATTGGCAACAAATTCGGTTGTCAGCACGACTCTGTTTTCTGGGTGCATCAAGTTATATACTGATATTTGTTAAATAAGATATGCTTTATATTATATTAAACTATATAAAATTATAAATATTTTATGACATACATTTTATGATAGAACCATATATATATTTATATATGCTACTAAATATAATAATATAGGGTACCTTATCAAAAATATTTTATAATTTGGTAAGATATATAATGATATATGATTCAATATTTGGTCCAATATAAGAAATATTTTTTTTAATGTGGTCTGAGATATAATTATATATGATACAATACTTGTATATTGCCTTATATCAAAATATAATTAAAAATGGTACAATATTTGCAAACAAATTTCAGATTAATATATATAAAATTCCATATTTATAGTATATTTAAAATGATATAGTATATAGTTTGATATAATTAGAGGTAGCATCATGTCAATGGTTTCGAATCCCAGCCAGGAAGATAAAGATTTTTTTTGTGTTTTTAATTTATTTTAATTTCCTTATTTATATTTTTTTTTACAAAACTTTAACCCGTTTTGGGGCAAATAACAAAATTCCTTAAAAATAAATGATTTTATCATTTATTTGAAATTGTTTCTATTTTGTTTTTTTTTTTAATCTATAAAAAGCATGTATGCATGGTTATAGACAATTTTTGTGTAAATGTGTTTCTATATGTATGTGTGTTTATGAAGTTATTGTAATTTGAATTGAAATAATTTTGAATATAAGCAAACAATTTATATAAAAAACAAATTGGAATATTTTTTTTGAAACAGACAGCAAAAAGAATTTAAATTTAAAACAACCGTAACGGACACAAAAAAAAACACAAATTTCCATTTTGTGTAAATTTATATTTAATTTCATAAAAAAGAAAAAAATAAATGAAACTGAAAAAAATCGGTAAATTACTTCGAACAAATTTATAAAAAATCATATAATTAAAAATTGTATGTTAATACCCTAACCGAGCACTAGCAACAAAGGCCTTCGGCTCGTTGTAGCGAAAACAGACCAGAGACTCTGGTGGGAATTGAACCCACGACCCCCGCACTGATAAGCTAGCACGCTACCAACTAGCCTACCGGGGCGCCCGATATAAAAAAAATAAAAAAAATTAAAAAAAGTTATTTGTTTGAAAAATAAATGTAAACTACAGTAGACTACATAATATTCTGAGTGTATAGGTATATCATAGTATATAAGACGAAATTAGTTTATAATAATCTAGGTTCTTATAATATGTATGTAGGTTCTTCAATTCCAAAAGAGCTATTAGTAAAGAAAAGTTATATATTTCTTTTTTTAAATATTTTAATTTTTTTCGCCACATTTTTAAATAATATTAATTATTTTATTTATTTAATATGTAGATATAAAAATTATTCATTTACAAATCATAAAACTTCACAAATGGTATTAAAGGGTTTTTCAATAAGAGCGCTACAAAAGTTTTTTTAAATAAAACAAAAACAGTTTTGGATATCAATGAAATTCTTTATTCCTGTAAAAGTACGTTCGATGTCATTATGTATGGAACTCGTTTTCTTTTGCATGGCCACCACGGGCACGCTTGCAGAAGTCCAGACGCTGAACCCAATTTTTGACGGTTTTCACGCATAAATCGGCCGATACTGCTGCAATTTCACGTTTGATATTTGTACGTCGCTGGCTTGTTGGCATAGACCATTGACTTGACGTTGCCCCACAGGAAATAGTCTAACGGCGTCAATCTACCACACCAAACCGTAATTTTTTCGGGATGCAATGATGGCTCATGGAGTACGTGTGGATTGCTGTCTGACCAATAACGAACATTTTGTATATTGACGAAGCCATTCAGTCAGAAATGAGCCTCATCGCTGAAGATGATTTTCGATCCTAATTCACGAACATATGTACGACGCTTCTGGTGGTCAAGCGGCTTCAGTTCTTGCGTTAATTTGATCTTGTAAGGATGTCGGCCAAGATATTTTCGCAAAATTCGCCACAACGAAGTCACAGAGATGCCCAACGCTTAAGAACGACGTGTGAGAGACACATTTGGGCTTTCTTCAACTGAAGCCTCAGCGGCAGCAATATTCTTGACACTACGGGAACATTTTGTACTGTGCCTGTGGATTCAAATTTTTCCACTACACGCTAAATTGTTGATCTACTAGGACGATTATGACGACCATAAATTGTACGTAGCGCTCTTAACGTTGAGGCCATTGACTCCAAATTTCGGTAGTAAATTTTAATAATTTCGACTCGTTGTTGGCTCGTATATCTTTCCATCATGAAATGGCAAATCTTACTGAAGAGAAATGTCAAAAGAGCGGCAAGAAATATGGCGTCGTTTGCTGTCCCTGTCACTCTAGTTTGTATCTATAATTGCGAGCCAGATTGGCATTTAAAACTGATTGTTAAAAAAAAATAGTTAAGAAGATATTTATAATTCAAGGGATTGTTACAGTTTTAATTTTTTATATATAATTTTGATTTGAGTTTTAGACTAGAACATTAAATTGCAAGATTTGTTACATTATAAGAGACTAGACGGCATTTATCGAATTGCTATTGAGTAGGTGAAATATTTGAGATAGTATTCAAATCATCTCTATTAACAAGAACAGTGACTTCTGTAGTAGAACCAGCTTTAGACAATATTTGTCTTAAAAACTCTGCATCATCATTCGAGTAGGCAAGGGCTTTACCCTGAGACCAAGTATATTTTTTGTCATCAACGAATATCCAGAAATCTCCCAACCAGACTTTAATTATTGCGTTTAGCTTGGTAATACTTTCGTGCAATTTCCTTATATTGTAACAAAAATTATGTTCATCTTTAGTGTAGTCCTTCTGAATAAAAATGGCTACATTTTTGAGTTTACCTTTAGCTACTACGACGTTAACAACTTAAATACAAGTTTCAAGAGAAAACACAAATTTATTTCTTGAGCAACTTAGTACATATTTGAATAAATTCAATTTAAGCATTATGCATTTTCGTATTTTCAAGGTCACTGACCACAATAATTGCAGTACGAGTTTCGCGATATATAACTTCAAGGCGTGTTGTTAGTTTATTTACATCATTCCTTAGCTTAGAATTTTCATATCTGAGTTCTTATATTTCCGTTTTAATAGGAACTAGATCCTATTTTCTAGTAACATCCTTCAATTTAATATCAAGCAAGTTACATAGTTTTTCCCAAGAGAAAACATCAGAGCTTGTTGCTTGTCCATCCATTGTTTTTATGGTTTATTGTTTTTTATTTTTATTTGTTAGTTTTTCTGACGATGATAGTTGTAATGAGCGCTTATTATTAATTTGTTTCATTACTTAAATGCGGGGATAGGTATAATATATTTAGTGTATAAAAAGAAACAGCTGATTAAAGAGAAGTAGCAAGAATCACAACAATACAAGAAAAAAGCAAAACACAGGTAAAAGAAGATAAATATGAATTTTGTTGAATAATGATTATATTGAAATATGTCCTTATTTTGATTAACTCCAACAATATGCAGTACAGTACCAATCAATGGCTGATGTTTAGATGTTTTGGAATCGTGCAATTTACTCTTTCTTTAAAAATAAATGAATTTTTAGCACAACTTAAATTATATATGACTTATTACTTTAAGAACAGTCATGCCAATACTATTTTTATAAAATATGTTCATACAGATAAGTACAGAAATGATTTAGTTTCATAAATTTAGTCAATATATGTAGCATTTTTTTTCGTTTTTCAAATTCCTGAATGTATGATTATATATAATAAAATTGTATGAACAATGTAGTATGTGTGGCTGAGTGCCGTAGTCATTGTTTATTTAGAATCTTAATTTTAATTTTTTTATTATACCCTCCACCATATATGGTGAGGGTATATATCAGTTTGTCATTCCGTTTGTAATATGTCGAAATATAGGTTTAAGACCCCATAAAGTATATATATTCGTGATCCTTATGCAATTTTAAGTCGATTTAGCGATGTGCGTCTGTCTGTCCGTCTGTCTGTCTGTCTGTTGAAATCACGATCACGACGCGAAGACGCAAGCGGGGGTGCCTATTTTTACCCAGATTATTGAACATCCTCCCGAGCAGTTTGGTATTTAAAATGAGCAAAATCGGTCAAGCGGTTCAAAAGTTAAGAGTCAAAATGTGAAGGTACCTCTAAATTTTCCATACAAATTTGTACAATTTTTCTGTATCTATTTTTTTTTTTCTGTTAAGTAAGTAAAAATGTTATTAAGTCTTCTTATTGTTCGATTACATTTATTGTCTTACATACTATGATAACTAAGTTAACGTTAAAAGCAACAATGTTAAAGTCGCTAACAGAGCAGACCTCTGTAAATAACATTGCTAAAACTAAATAACAAAAGTTCGTTACATAAATTGACAAAACATATTCATATTACAGTTCATGCAAAATTTAGTATATACGTATATCATCTTCATCCCCTTTGGTGGAGGGTATTCAAAGATTCGGCACAGCCGAATTTAGCCCTTTTTTACTTGTTTTTATTTAAATTTTTTTTTTTTTAATTTTTTACATTTTTTTTAATAAACTAGATTCCATATAATATGATTATGTCAGTTTGCTTTTTTCGGATAAATTTGGATCTTACTTAATTCTCATATATATTTCGTTAGATCTAATTAGATCTGGCCATTTTTCGGAGCAATTTAGATCTTACTCAATCTCCAAATATATACTTAAAATAGTTTGTAACTTAAATTAACAGAAAATGTAATTTAAAAGAAGTTAAATTACGTTTAAAAACCGGTCTAACCCGTACAAAATGAGCTTTTTTTTTTTGTACTGGTAATCATTCACTAATGAAAAATTTAATTTCACATTGTCATTTTCCTTAGAGTGTGTGATATAAATGCCTGTTCAAAACCATGAGTTATTTGTGTTGGGTGGTTCAGAAGGAGGCTGGAGATGACCTGGTCGTTCGGGTCGAAAGTGTGCACTCCCTCTAGCGCTGATCCTTACAATTTTTTTCCATATAATAAAATAAATTAGTGTTTACTATTTGTTAGTAACATTAAAAATTATGATCTTGAGCCTGATAAAAAAATTATAAATATATAATTAAAACAGATAGATCAAATAATGTACAAAATTTACACAAAATGGTTTTTGTTATATGTTTGAAAATGATGTTTAAACAACTGACAAATTAGTATAAACAAATGAATATTCAGTTTGTTAAAAATAAATAAATTTAATACCTATTTGCATTTTGTTTTAATTTTTAAATTTGTAAAATGTATTAAATTTTTTTTAGTTCGAATTAAAATTGTTTTATATATAAACAAACAATTTAAATAAATAAAAATATTTCTAGCGAGTATTCATTCCCCGAATATTTCTTAAAACAATGCTTTGTTTTAGTATAGAAATTATATATAAACTAGAAATAATAATTAACAAAAAACTTCGAGGTATACAAAAATTAGAAAACAAAAAACTCTAAAATAATTTTAATTTTTGAAACAGACAGCAAACAAATAAAAAAAAAATATATGAATCTGAAAATAACATTTACCAGTAAATCATTTTGCACATATCTATAACAAATTTAAATAATTATTTTTTACTTTTATTTTTATTTTTAACGTTGCATATGTTTACTGTGAATAAAAATAAAATATTATAAAAATAAAAAAAAAAAAAAAATGTATTTACAGGTTTTTAAACCTCATGTTGATCCCTTATTCTCACGAGTTGGTCAAAAATCTGAGAAATGTCAATATTAGTGTTTTTCCTCTATCATATCTCTATATATAATATATATATAATCATATCTCTATAATAACCTCAGCAAAAATTAAGCTGCCAAAGAAGCAATAAAAGCATCACTACTATAGCAAAGGCATCACTTCTTTTCTGATGGTTTCATCGATGAATTTAACATTAGCGTGTCATAGGATGGAAGTATTCAAATGTTGCTACTAGCATTACTCATACTTTACTCTAAGCAAGCAATGATAATACAATGATTAGGTATTCTGATGCATAAGTGGAAAATGTTCATATACTTTGTAGTATTTAAGTGTTGATGAAAATTTATTTCATAAGAATGCAGAAAAAATAAGTTTAAAGAAGCGAAATTTATGCATTGATATACAAATACTTTTAATTAAAACAAATAAATAATTATGTATTAGGGAAAAAGTATTTTTGAAACATTTTTCACGAATTTTAATGAATTTTTAGACAAATTTTAAAATATTTTTGGATAATTTAAAACCTGGTTGTATAATTTTTAAATATTTTTAGACAATTTTAAAATATTTTTGAACATTTTTAAATAATTTTTGCACAATTCTAAAACATTTTTGGGCAATTTGAAATAATTTTTACACAATTTTAAAATTTTTTTGGTAAATTCTGAATTAAAACTGGAAATGATGTAACACTACATCAAAATACACATAAAATACATAATGCAAAAGTGCACAGATTGCGTCGTCATAAATATTTGAGGCAGAAAAATGCAAATGACAGGCCAGCTAGTTTCAATTAAAAAAAAATCAGTTTTTCTTGATTTTTCAAAACTTTTATGAACATTGCAAAACTGCATAAATTCTAACTCCCATGAAATTTTAAACTAAAATATAAAAAATGATTTAATAAAAGAATTAAAAAATTTCATCAGAACTATGTTTTCAATTTGAATATATGCTTTAGATTCAAAAAATATACGATATACTATAACTTATGCTTTAAAAGTAATGAAGAGTGATTTTTTAAGATATGCATCGGGTTTATATCCAGATCACTGCATTTGAAATATGAACACATGAATTCTTTTGGAAGTTCCTTAGAATAACACCAAAAAATCATAAAAGAATGTCAACTGAAGTTTAGGAAGCAATGAAAGAAGTTATAGTTACAGAATGACTACCAGTTCTTTTGCTGGGACGTTACTGACTGATTGACTGACTGACTGACTCACTCATTCAACATCGAACAGCCCAAACCGCAAGAGGTAGGAGGCTGAAATTTGGTATGTAGGTTCCCCCTCTGGCGTAGACATCCGCTAAGACGTGATTTTTAGAATTTCTCTGGGGGAGGGGCAAAAAGTGAAAAAAACTCACCTTTCATGTCCTGGCTAAACTCTTTAGCTAGAAACCTGAATTTTAGAATTTGGGCCAGTGGCGTTGTAAAAATAGGGGTTTAAGGGGCGAAGTCTCTCCCTTTACGGCCTTTCCAAACCGTTTCACCTCAGCAGTCGAAATTTGGAATGCAGGCTCCTTCTCCTACAGAAAGGGTGAAATTCTCCTCCTCGACGGCGTGCCAAAACCACTAGTGCTGGCAGGTTAAAATTTGGTATGCAGGCTCCTTATCCAGTGCAGATAACAGATGAGACGTGATTTTTAGAAAATCCAACGGGGGGGGGGGGCCGGAAAAGGGTGAATATCTCCTTCCCGACGGCCTTCCCAAACCGTTGGACATGGGAAGTTGATATATGTTAGAAGGTTTTTGGAGGGTTGAAATTATGTATATTGGTTCCACCTGAGGTGTAGACATCCACCCAGGTGGGAAATCTCCCCCATAACGGCCTGCCCACACCGAAGTAGCAAGATACCTGAAATTTGAAATTATCTGGAGTATGGACTAACTCTCTGATAAGCTGTATTTTAGAATTTTAGCCAGGGACGTGTTAAAAATGGGGTTTAAAGGATGAAATGTTTCCTCTTTAACAGCTTGCGAAACCTCTGGACCTAGGAAGTTGAAATTTGGAATGCAGGCTGCTTCTCCAGTGTAGATAACAGCTAAGATGTCAGTTTTGGAAAATCCAATGGGGATAATCCTCCCCATTGAAGACTTGCTAAAACCGCTAGAGCTCAGAAGTTGAAATTTGATAAATAGTTTACCACTCCAGCGTAGACAACCACTTAAGTTGAATTTTTGGAGATTCCTACTGGAAGGTGCAATAAGGGGAGAAGTCTCTCCCCGAACGGCCTGCCCAAACCGCTGAAACTCGAAAGTTAAAATTTGGTATGCAGGTTCCTTCTTCAGTATAGATAAAATATAAGGCGTGACTTTTTTAAAATCTAAAGCGGAGGGGCAAAAAGCGAAAATTCTCCGCCTTGACGGCCTGCAAAAACCGCTTGAGCTGGGAAGTAAAAATTTGGTACATAGATTCCTCCTTCAATGTAAATGTGAAAATGTGCAAATTTTTAAAAATTCAAATGTGCAAATTTGAAAATGTGCATTTGTGTAAGTGTGCAAATTTGCAAAAGTGTGCAAATGTGCAAAAGTGAAAATTTATTGTTTGATGGTTTGATGGATTGATGGTTTAATAGATTGATGTGCTAATGTGAAAATGTGTAAATGTGCAAATGAGCAAATGTGTAAATGTGTAAAAGTACAAAAGTGTAAATATCTAAATATTTATTTATTTCAATCAATATCGCCCAGCCAAAACCGCTGGATGTAGGACGCTGAAATTTTGTATATATGTTCCCGGTGCGGCTTAGACATTCGCTAATATAAGGTTCTTGGAAATTCCTTCGGGGAAGAGCAAAACGGGGAAAACCCCTTTCACGGCCTGCCCATAGCTAGAAACCTGAAATTTGAGATCTGCTTTTATTGGAGTATGTGCTACATCATCGATAAAGTCTCCCCCTTAACAGAAATGGAATGGAAAGGGTACGAGTAAAATTGATACACTAGACAAGGGATACGAAGCGGAATGAAACGGGGACAAGTGGAATTAAAATACTTGTCATGGGGATTGAAATGGAATGGAATGAAATGAAATGAGGAACGAGTGAAATCGATATACTTGATAGGGTATAAAATAAATGGAATGGGGAACGAGTGTAAATAAAACATTAGACGAGGATAAATAAACAAATGATTTTAAAACAGTGATATTAAACAAGTGATATTAAAACAGTTAACACTGGGCACGTCCCCCTTGAATGATCTTTTTTTTTTTTTATTTTATTTATTTATTGTTAAATATTATATCAATGTTTACAATAATGTTAATATGCTTAATAACGAGTTTAGTCACATTAGACTTTTCAACTTAGATATTTAAATATGAATGAAGTATAATTAATTTCCTAAAAATATTTTTACAAATAAAGGAAAATTTTCAAAAACCTTTAAACAAACAAAAAAAAAAAAATTTTAATAAAAGCGGGAAAGTGAATAGTTAAAAGTAAACTTGTCAAGGACATAAATTATTAATATGTTGATAAGAGGAATTCGCACATCTTATAAAAAAGTTCTCAGTAATAATATTTAATTTATCCTTAACTAGTTTGATATTAGAGAGTGAGTGGAGACGACATGTTGAATAGTGAAATGGTAGATTATAGAACATTTTGAGAAGCTTGTTTTGGCAAACTTGTAGTCTTTTTAAGTGGCAGTCAGAGGCGTCGTGCCAAGCGGGAGCTGCATAGAATAACATTGCATGAAATACTACTTTTAATATCAGAATTTTATTCTCAATACTGAGATCGGACTTTCGATTTATAAATGGGTATAGAATTCTAGTAGTTATATTTATTTTATTAACAATATAACTGACGTGATCACTAAAAAGCAATTTCTTGTCGAGTATAACGCCTAAGTATTTTACGCTCGTCTCCCAAGGGACATCAATTCCATTAACTTTTATATTATATTGGGGTAAAAAGCAGTTTTTTCTTTTCCTCGCGAAGAAAATTGATTGTGTTTTAGTAGGGTTGACTAATATTTTCCACTTTTCAAAGTATTTAATTACTGAGTCCACGGATCTTTGAAGGTTACTCAAGATGTCGTTAGACAAAATATCTGAGCTCAGGATCGCCGTATCATCTGCGAAGATGGAAGACTCGCACCCTGATAGCAAGGGGAAGTCAGATGTGAAAATGTTGTAAAGAATAGGTGAAAGACAAGAGCCCTGGGGGCATCCAGCGGATATACTATATACCTCGGAAAATTGTTTATCAATGTGAACTCTAAAAGTTCGATCCGACAGATAACTTCTAATTATTCTAATCGTATGTGTGTCCAACCCAATGTGGATTAATTTATGTACAAGAGCATCGTGCCAGACTGAATCAAAAGCCGATTTTATATCCAATAACACCATGGCCGTAGATTTACCTTGATTAAAATTATCCTTAATGATTTTTTTAATTCTAACTAACGGTTGTGTAGTATTGTGTTCCGTACGGAAACCGTATTGTTGGTAAGGAAGAATGTTTTTATCTTCGATATAGTTAACTATTTTCTCCTTTATAACTTTCTCAAGTATTTTGCTCATAGAGTTTAAAAGGCTTATTGGTCTATATGAATTAGGACTAGAGTGGTTCTTGCCAGGTTTGGGAATGGCAATTATTTTAGATTTCTTCCAAACTAGTGGGAAATGACATAAATTAAGACAAGCGTTTAAAATACGAGTAAGTATTTCTAAGCCTTTTGTGGGAAGAGCTTTAAGACACTTATTGGAAACACCATCTAAACCAGGACTTTTTTTATTTTTTAAATTCTTAATAATATTTTTGGTTGTTGTGATATTCAGATTGGAATTATTTTGCATAGCACAGCTGTGATTATCTAAAACTCCTAAGGAGTTGGAAACAGACTGTACCGTAGCACAATCGCTCAAGTTCGTAGAAATAGAGTGGTTCAAAAAGAAATTTTGAGCTAATATTTCACATTTTTCAGCAATTGTTGTATACAAATTGCCATTGAGTTTGAGACTAGGAATGCATTTTGTTTTCCTCCGGATAATTTTAGAAACGTTCCAAAACTTTGGAGAGGATTTAGGAAGACCTTTCAAAAAATCATTCCAATTTGAGTTTCTAAATTTAGAAATATTATCATGAATAACATTGTTCAAAAAAGTTGCCTGAGATTTATATAAGGGAATTCTGTATCTTATCCAGTTTCGCCTGGAATAGTTTCTTAAAGATATTAGGTATAAAATGTGTCTAGGTAAACGCTTGATAAAATAGTTTGGCATATTTTTCTTTGGAATGCTTGAATCAATAGCATTTTGCAAGATTGAAGTAAACTCCACGATTGAATGCTCAATATCGTTGACATTGTTAAGCGGCATGTTCAAAAGAAGACTTGCATTATCATTAATATATTTCCTAAACACATTCCATTTCGCTTTTCTATAATCATATCTCAAGTTATCTGTAGACAAGTGTGCAGAACTTAATGTTGTACAAACAGGCAAATGGTCTGAACCCAACCTTTTGAGAGTAAGTGCCGCCGATAGTTTTTCGGGGACGTTTGTAATAAAATAATCTAAAACAGATGGATTTGCACTACTACTTGCTGGAATTAATGTAGGTTCTGGGGGATAGACAATACTAAATGTGTTAGTAGTTATTAAATCGTGAAGTATGTTACCCCAGCAGTTAGCTCGTAGGCAACCCCAGTTTTGGCTTCGGCAATTAAAATCACCTCCTAAAATATACTTATCCCTAATTCTCGCAAATTTTCTGAGATCAGATTTGAACTGTTCTTTTTTAACACCTAATGGATCCGAGGAACCACCAGGAAAATAACAACTATATATATTTATATTTGTACCATCGTTAAGATAAATACGAACACCTAAATTTTCTATTAACTCAGCATTAATATCCGGTAAAAGATCATGCCTAATAGTTTTACGAACTACTATTGCTACTCCTCCACCCCGGCCACATTCCCGATCCTTACGGTAGCAGAAATATTCCGGGTGGTTCATTATAATTTTACTATTCAACCATGTTTCACTAATTAAACATATATCAATATTTTCCCTTATTAAAAAATCAAAAAATTCATAAAGTTTGTTACGTATTCCTCTAGAATTCCATATTAATATTTTTATGTTAGCATTCATGGTAGAAATTTGAACGCTAATTCGGTTATAACATTGAATTGGTCACTTTTAGATTTACAATTTTTTAGATTCACTATTAATTCTAAAGTTAAAGTTTTAAGTTCTTCTAAAGAAAAGAGATCATTTGAAAAATTATTTGATGATGCACGAACGACATTAGCAAACGTGTTGTTAGTTATAGGAACAATATTACCAATATTAGTCTTACGGTTATAAACCATACGAGAAGTGGTTTGATGATTTGGCTTAGAATAACGATCCTTCATGCGTATAAACGAAGATCTGCTGGGACAAATGTTATCAGTTGATTTGTGGTCACCATTGCAGTTGGCACATTTTACTCTTGTCGAAGTACATGATGAGGTTGCATGTGAACCAGCACACTTAGCACAGAATGTTTTAATGTTACAATTGTTAGATCCGTGGCCAAACATTTGACAATTGTAACATTGAGTTATCTTATTAGGTGGTTTAGTTTGATAGTTCCATTTGACACGAATATAATTAATATTATTATAGTTATTTCTTAATTCTATCAGACTTGTTGAACCCTTTTTGAGATATACTATATATAAAATAACTTCGCGATTATTTTCTGTTTTTCGGTATACTAATTTTACATCTAAACATTGTAAACCAATTTTTGTTAGCTCCAACTTCAACTTAGTAGGATCAGTTTTATCAAGCCCTGATAAGACAACTTTATATGGTCTGTTGTTTTTAGAGGTATAAGAAAAATATTCAATATTATGTGCTTTTAAATATTTTACTATAGTATCGTAGTCAAATTGGTATTCGCAGAACAGTTTATGTCCGATTGATATTTTTCTGATAGAATATTTAATAATATGAGATTCTTTACAATACTTGTGAATGTCATCTGTTGTAGTTTTCAATATAGTTATTGATGGTATTTGAACTTTTGGATGCACAGTAGTGGAGGCACCCATATTTTCTTCCTCTTGTTTCTCATCATCATTTAATGTTTGTAGCGGATGGTAATAATTGCTATTAGCATTACCTCGTTTAGAAGTGCTGGCAACATCATCATCAGCTGGTCTTTTCCTATTCGAACCCATGTTCGAATGGGAGAGTTTTATATTGAAACTCACAATGTGTTGTGTAGTGTCTCTCCGGAACAATGCAAAACAAAACACAAAAGAATTTGTAACACAATTTAGATTTAAACTACACTTGTACACTGTTGTTGTTTGACAACAGTAAAATTTACGGTATTGAATAAATTACAATGCTTATTTTTGTCTTCTATCGTCAAGGAATCAAGAGAGACTGCTTGAATGATCTATAAACAAGAAATTCAAAACTTTAAATTTAAACATCCACTTTAAAAGATGAAACAAATTTATTTAAATAGCAAAATCTTTAGAAAATATGATAAAATTTTCTTCTTTACATATTTTGATATTTAAAACTACTGATAACGAAGTATCGGACTTTTAAGCTAGTATGTATATAAAGTACATTTTAAATCGGAATGCCTAGGAAGGAATACTGTCCTTAGTTGTACATATTATCACTCTACGCTCTACTTTCAAGTGTGCTTGTATCAATTTGTTTTCTTATTTTGATGTTGTGAGGCAGATACTTTTGGTATTATTAAATTCAGAAATTGAGAGAAAAGTACTTAAAATAAATAAATAATTTGCAAAAACATGTTACGCTTTATTGTATAAATGTTATCTTTTAGAAGTTTTTGTTAAACTTGCTATTTTCATTATTATTTTTTTTTCTGTTTAATAATATTACATTAAAATAAGTTTCATTTAAGATAAGTCACGCAATCATATTTGGAAGTCATAAAATAAAAATAAGTAAAATAACATTTACTTAAGCATCGCATAACAAAAGTTTACAAAACATGTAATGCATCTTTGGTATCAATTTCTTCTTGTTTTGCAAATTTTGGTATAATATTGGGTTATGAAATATGGTTTTTCAAAAGTTTTTAAAAACTGTTTTCAATTTGTAAACTATGTAACATGATTTTCATTTTATAACTAATATGCAGCACTTTTTTTTAAGCTTATAACCAAACATTCACAAATGTAAATTTGTTTTGAAGCAATTGCGTATTGGTTTTTTCTTTGTGCGAATTGTACTTCTATTTTTTTGTTCTATTTCAGAAATGTACATAAAGACGGCGATGGTTGCGTATGAGGAATATTATTGATATACATTTATTACTCATACGTATAGTGAAACCTTATGTGATAATATTACATACATGGAACCATATCGTTTAGCATTTATTTTACATCATTTACGAAAACTTGATATAAAATAAGTAATCTTTGTTGTTTACTAAACATCAGTATCTCAAAAAAGGTAATATAATTTTGTAAAGTAGTTATTACCTTTAGTAAGGTTCATAACCATGTTTTTCCAAATAAAATTTTATTTAGCTTTTAAACTATAGTATGTGATATAATTAATAAACATTTAGTTGTAATTTTAATTTTTAGAGGGTGAAGTTGTTGTTTTAAATTTGTATATTTTTATATTGTTTGAGACTGTTTTGTTTACAAACTTTATTAGAGGAGCTTTATAATACCTACCAGTACCTAGATGCCAACCGTGAAGACAAAAAAAAACAGTAGATATCTAACATATGATAGGTATCTATCGCTTGTACATTATTCGTGCGAGATATTGACATATTTTACCAAAAACAATATTTACTTTTTTGATTGGACTTTTTAAAAAGTTTACTTCCTTTATTGATTTCCTTTAGCACATTCAAATTAACACATATTGCTGATGGAGATATGTATGTTACTTTAAAACACCAATTACGTTGATATTGTTCTAGCTCTGAAACATTAAGTAACTCCGCATGGCAACATCGTATTTATTACTCACTAACAATCTCACCATATACAGGGTGAATTTTTAAAAGTGTGAATTTTTTTTTAATAGTTTAAGGCCGAATGAGTTATATCAAAGTAAGCTTAAGTTAAAACTATTTAGAGTTATATTAATGTATACTTCACTCTTTGCTGAGGTAGCGAAATTTCGTTAAATTTTAACGAGATATTATATAATTAGCATATGTACTCTAATTCGAGAATCAAATTTCCATTCACTTTTTCGTTTAATACAAATAATGCAATACGGTGTAGTACTAAAAGTAATCGGACATGGTGGCCGAAAGTTGGACCTAAGACCACATAGTGGCCAAAGTTAGAATATTATTAAAAACAGTTTATCTCAATCGTTTTAAAACTAAAACCTTCCACAAAAACAGTCATAAATTTAAAATTTTCAAAATAAGCTATAATCTAATGCAAATTTACCCAGCAAAATAAATGGAAGTGATTCTTAAGGAATTAATTTTTCACTGATTCCAAAGTATCGTTTAGTACTGATTTTCTTCTCCTAAGGCAGTTCTTTTTCACAACTTCCAAAAATGTGATTGTTAATGAAATATAACACTTTTTAAATCTATGACGGGTGGGTAACATATTTTAAAAACAACCAAAGTAAAACATTAATCATAAATATTTCTATATATATTTGATATATGGTTGAAGTTTAAGTGATTTGTTTCAGTCTTTCTGATACAAAAAGTAAAAAAATTATTATAGTAAAAAAGAGTAAATTAATAAATAAGGCCCGATTACTGAATGTCCCGCCCGTTGTAATTTAACCAATAGCCAAACTCAAACATTATATGGGAAAAAACAACATATGTGCCAGTTAAATTATAAGGTCGAAGCTAACGGAAGATTGTGAAAATGAGGCTATGGCCCAATTACTGATGTCCTGTTAAAATCTAAACTACAAATTCTAAATTTATTTGGGAATATCAAAAGATCTCATTTTTCACTAAACCATAAGAAGTGCTTTAGATGCAATGAAGAAGGATCATAAAAGAAAACTTCCACCGTATGACACCCCTATGTAAAAATCATTGGTTCCGATCCAAATTTTCACAACGCCGGAATCAAAATCACTGCTTCTTTTTCTCTTATTTTGCTACTTTTTTTTTGCTGGGTATGTATATTACACATTAACGTTTTTTGAATATCAGTAGTCACTAAGGGGTTTTTCCACTTTTTCCGGAATAAAGTTTTACTGCTGCTTGGATAATTTTTTTCAAAAAATTTGTCCCTGAATTTGTTTTATGTGGCCTTCATACTTCCTTTGCCACAAAAGCTTGCCACAGGAAAATTTTGTTTGGAGATTTACTTTGCTTTTTGTCCTATATTGTGCTACCACATTTCCTCTGGCTTCAGCAATACTTAAATCTTGTCCTGTCAACTGTCGAACATTAGTGCAGTCAACCATTAATTTCTACAATTTCGAAAATTGTAACAATGCAACCGAAATTTTAATTGTTATAATAAAATATTCAAAAGTGTTGTATTTTTGCTTTTTAGACAACAACAAAATGTGTCTGTGGTGCAGTGGGTAGAGACGCAACCTGATAGTATTTAGATTCTGAGTTCAAATCACACAAAATGTGTAAACTTATTTTTAATTATTTTATTTATGCACATTTTTTATTTGTTAAAGCTGCAAATTTTAAAACTAAAAAAATGTTGTATAATTTTAAGTTTTAAAATAAATTTTGTGAAAGGCGTGTCTATTATAATCTATTATAATTCATATTGTAAAATTATAATCCTCAAAGAGAAAAACAATCAATTGTTATAAATAAAAATTTGGAAAAATTTGGTGGTAACTACGAATCTGTTTTCTGAACCCAAAAAAAAAAAAAAAAAAGACATGAACTAAAATGTAATAAAAATTTCCTTAGTTTAAAAATTGTCCTCAATTTAAGTAAAATTTTATTAAACAGAAAAATTTTCTTAATAATAAAAATTCCTAAGTTTGAAATTGTTTATATACTCTGAAATAGTTCATATTTTTCCTAAGTAATATTTCTTGATTTTAGGAAAAAACCAGGTCAATTAATAAAAATTTATAAATTTACAATCTTAGTTTTAAGAAATTTGCATACTCAAATGTAATAAAATTAAGTTTAGTTCAAAAAAAAAAAAAAAAAAAAAAATTGGAACTTAATTAACTCCCATTTAGTCAAAAAAATGTGTCTAACTTTAATCGAAAAAGTACTTGAACTTAATGTGTGTTCATTTTTTGTTCGCGAGTAGTAAAATTAACTAATTTTAGAAAGCCATTTCCAAATTCAATTTTTAAGTATACCGCTTTCTAATTTTGAAGAATTGTTTTCTAAAAATTAGTTCAGACTATAAAAAACAAAAAGTAATAAATTGTTTTCTATGTTATAATAAAAATTTACTTGATTTTAGAAACTGATGAACTATTCTAAGGAAATTTTGATGCAACTTAGTTCAGATAAATTTTAAAAAATTTTATAAAATATTTTTTTTTTCAAGTAAAAGTTTTCTAATTATTTAAGAATAATAAAATTTGGTATAGGATTTTTTTTTGTTGGAAAACTTTTAAATTATGTTCAATATTCTATTCCAAAAAAAAAAAAATAATAAATTAAAAATAAACTAGTTAGTTTTCCTAATTTCCAAGAAAAAATATTATAAAAGGAAACAAATTAAAGTAACCATTTACAAAAATTATAGTGAATGATTGTAATTTTTAGTGCGTGATTAAAAAATGCGTCACATGATTATCTATAATCTTAACAGTCTTTAAATTAAACTTAAAGTAGCTTATAATATTTTTTTTTAAATTTTGTTAGCAAAAGGTTAAAAATTTCGAATTTGCCCTTTTATGTAACAATACAAAATATCGCAAGCACATTTTATACATTACGTTATAATGACTTTCCTATATGCGGTTATTAACTTTTATATTTATCGAACTATTTTTTTTTTTCACTTAATAATAAAAAAGTTTAAATTTGTATAAGTCAAATAAAGTTGAAGCTAAAAATCCCATAAAATAAACTTATGATATTTTTCCATTATCCAATAAGAACAAGAAGTGTAACAATGATATTTTGTATTTTTGCAACAATTTGCTTAAATTAGTTAATTAAGGAAGACAAAGGAACCCCAGTGATCCTTAGCCATAGATGCCGTGTGTCATTTAGGACGTCCCTTTTTGTAGTTCTCTCAAGCAGAACCGTTAATTAACTACGAAAAGGATCTGATTTTGTCACAATTTATTACATTTCAGCATATCCTGCAGCACATTTTTTAATTTGTTTACCTTTTTGCTAATGAAATTTAATTTATATTTTAAATACATGAATTTAGTATTATTCAATTTAATTTTTAGACAAAAATGTATGGCAAAAAATCTGTTAAGAGCAGTCCTCCGAAAGTGGAAATATACTTACTCAATGAGTGTAAAGTACTTTAAAATATATGGTAAAATATATTACCTTTACCATAGAAGCAGGATAAAGATAATTTTCACTGAAAAGAAGTGCTAGTAAACTTGATGTTAGAAAATATTTTCTTATTTTTAGGCAGTTAAGTCCTAGTTTTTAATAAAAAATATTATCTAATGAATTTAAATAGAATAACATTTTTCTTAAAACCAAGGAAACATTTCCTAACTAACAGTAAAATTTTAGATAATGAATAAACTAATTAGGAGGAAATTTTACTGTTTTCTACTAAAAATTTACTTCTCAGTATTAAAATTTTTCTATAATTTATAAATTTTTACCAAATTTTAAGTAAAATTTGTTTCTTAATTTAAAGGAAAATTTTATTAAATATAGGTAAAAAGTATCTTTGGCGCCGTTTTCATTTCAATTTTTCCTCTAAATAAGTTAATTTTTCTTAATTCTAGTTCATTTTTTTTTTTTTTTGAGTGTGTACGTGTCTGAAACTTTTTTGACTTTAAACGTTTTCATACCTACATATATTGACTTTCTCTTTTCAGCAGCTTTTCACCCAGATGTATTTGGTACTCTTTGCAATGAGGCTCTGTCTCGACTTTTGTGGCACCGAAACAGTATCACGCTGCACTTGGAAACAGTATCTGTTTGGCTATTTTTCCATAAGAAAAGTTTTATTCTCCAATATATTTAAGTTAATGAAAAGAAATTTAAAAATTATTTAGAATGTAACATATTATTAAAATCTAAAAGGAGCTTTCTCAAAGCTGTTCAATAGTAAATCATTGCCGGTGGAGACTAAGTTACTCCTTTATAAAGTGAGTATAAGACCAATTCTTCTCTATGCATTTCCAATATGGTTTAGCATATCTTCAACAGCAATGAAAAAAATGGAAATATTTTAGAGACACATTATACGGAAGTGCATAGAAAAGAATTTTGAATCACATAATAGGAGATTCGCCAATAACTTTATTTATGAGAAAGCTTCATTGTCGCAACTTTCGGATTTTGCTCAAAGTATTTTGAGACGATTTGTTAGCAGATTATTATACTTTGAAACAGACATAATTCAACATATTTTGTCTAGTGAATTAGAGTTTAGTTGGTCGAATACAAACTAGCTTTCAGCAATAGGTATTTTACGGGAACAAGATCCTGATATTCCTGTTCAAAACAGCTACATTCAGAAAAAAAGAATATAGAAAAATTTGTAAACGGTTTTCAATCCCACTTTACTATTTTTGTACTGATTTTTAGTAAAAAAATTATTATTTAGCAAATCTTTTTGCTATTTACATTTTACAAATTACAGAATTTTTACAGAATATCTACAAACTTTCGTTGCTAATTTTAGAAATCATTTTACAAATTTTTGAAAACCGATTTGCTAAAGTTAGCAAAAAAATTACTAATTTTAAAAAAGTCGATATTGAAGATAATGTTATTTCTTATAATTTAAACTTATACATACACTCACAATATATTTTCCGTTACCGACTGTAGTTTATTTAAAAAGTAATACGTAAAGTTTGTTTTTAAATGAAAAATAAATTGAAATTCATAGAAAAATATTTTTTAACTATTTGAATCAGTCATTCAAAAAACAAACTATAAAAATTTACAGACATTCAGTAGGAGTTAATATTTTTAGTTAAATGTAAAATTTTATGTTTTCTGCTTCAAAAATAATAATTCATATAATTCCTTTTTGTTTTTTTACCAAAATAGTTTGTATATATACAAAATTATTTCAATAAAAATTACAAGAAATTATTCAAATATACAAACACATAAAGCCAATAAAAATATATACATCTGTGTGTGTTGTGTTCTGTTTTGTAATTACATACAAATAAAAAAAATTTCAATTTGAAAAACAAACCACAAAAGTAGTTTTTTCTAACTTTTTGTCAGTAAAAATTTGATGGTTATTTTTAACAACTTTCTATTGTTTTTACTACTTTTGTCGATAATTAAACAATGATTAAAAATAAACAACAAAATAGGTTGAATATAATGGAAAATCAGTAGTCCTCTTTTTGATTGTATTTTCGATTAATTAAATATGTATTTTAAGTTGTTTTTAACGAAATAATATTGTGAGTGTACAAACTTAAATTGCCCTAAAATGTTACATAGAATTAAAAAAAGGGATCGGAAGTGAAGATACCGACTCATGTCTAAAAAGAGGACATCCGCTTAAAATAGCACTAAAAAGTTTTTTTAGTTCCTAAAATCAGCCCTAAAAACAATTAAATTTAACCTTAAAAGTAACAAAAAAAATTGACTAAAATATTTTTCAAAACAGAAATTACCACATTAAAACAAAATGATAAATTCGTTTATGTTTTAACTATTTTTAACATTTATAAGCCTTTGATTTTTTTTTCATTTTGCATAAAACATCTTTTAAAAAATATCAAAATTTTTGATGCTCGATAAAAAAAATAAATCTAAAACTTTGTACTAATATTTTTACTAATTTTTTTTGCTGATTTTAGCAAACAGATTTTAAATTCCACTTTACAAAAAGTCTACTAAAATTAAGTAGCGGCTACTAATTTTTCTACTAATTTCATTGTACTACACGTCAGCAGACATGTGTTGCTAAGATTAGCAAAAAATACCGCTGGGCTCAAATTAGCAGAATTTCCCGTAATAACAGCAAAATTTCCAGTTGCCATTACAGACTTTTTTTGGTGAGTGTACTCAAGACATACTCCCGGCATACACAGAGGATGAATTTTTATATATTTTTTTTAAAATAATTTTTTTATATATAATTATCTAATTAGGTTTAATTTTAAGTTTTGTTTAGTTTTAAGTTCATTAAAAGTAGATACTACTCTACAAAATAATGTAAGTGTCGGGAGCAAACACTGTTTTCACTTTTCTTCAACAAATGTAATATGTAAAAAAGTAGCATTTAACTACCACTAATGTAATTAAAATAACACAATATAGTTTTAAGTTTTCCAATAATTTATAGTATGTTAACACTCTTTAAAGAAAATTTAAAGACTCAATAAAATAAACTAACTAACTAACTAAGAAGGTAACGTGATTTAAGAAACAATATATATTATTGAATGTGTAAACAAAGTTACTGGCCAAAATGTGTGCCAGTTTTTATTGCGATTATAATAAGTTAGATCGTAATTTTGGTAATTAACAAATAAGATAGACAAAATGAAAAGAAAATGTGTATTGTTGAAAAATAAAAATGTCACTAGAGACAGAAAAATTGTTTTTTGGAAAAAAAAATTAAAATTATAAATAAAAATCGGCTGTAACAGATTAGTGCGCAATTTTATAAAATAACAGTATTTTATGACTTGACATTTCAGACCCATAAGGGAAAATTGCTTTAAACTTAATAGAGCACCCTGTATAAAAAAGGAATTGATAACTATGTATCATGTGTGTACAAACTATGAAGTATACAACGCAAGTAATTGGAGAAGACTTCAGAAGAATCTACATACTTTCTGTTCACTTACATATACCTACACATAAACACTACAAGGCATGCACATGAATATAAAGCAAACGTTAATTGAACAACAGTATCAATTTTAGTAATAAATTTTCAAATACATTTTGACATATTGGTTACGTGGTTAATATCTCAAAGATATCAGAATATACACACTAATGAAGTTTAAATTACATTAACACATACATCATAAAAACTTAAAGTCAATCATATGAAACATAATAAAATGCTGTGGTTTCCTTTAGTTAGAGAAATTTATTTTTTTTTATTTAATAAATTGAATGCCTTTAGAAAATATAACTATTTAAAATAAGTTAAGTAGATAATTTTTGAATATTTCTAAAAACCACTAAAATTCTGAGACCTATATTTTGATACAACCATATAGAATGTAATCTAAGAATTTATTGTTTTAAAAGCTCAAAATAAATATGTAATAAATAAATGCGACAGTATATTGTATTTTTAATATATACATATATTGTTAGATACAAGACCAACAATAAGTAATAAACAATACAAATAAAATACTAATACAAATATATCACAAACATGAACTTGTTGTTGTTTATATATATGGGGCATTCCATAACAACTGTTAAGCTTAAACTTACAGTATGTATTCTCATATATAAGCCAAATAAAAATTATAAACAATTCAAAGAACTTATAATTATAATTTCGCAAAAAAATAAAATAGGAATGGAATTTGTTATTAAAGATTTTTATGCGAAATTAAAAAAATATAATTTCTAACATAGTTGTGAATTTTAGTGTAATATAACTCAGTTTATTTAAAAATCACCTTTTCTATATATTTTTTATGCTTCCTTATTATTTTCATGTGGTAAATCTTTTTAACTTTATCAAGAAGGAAAACACATAAAATCAAGATGAAAACTTGTTTTCTGGGTGCCGTTATTTTCGGCACACAGAAAACAATCCATAGAGAAAAACTTCTTGATTCTATTAGGTTTTCTTCTGAATTGTATAAAAAATGGATTTCTTATTGATTTTATTAGGCTACGTAATTGATATTTTCAAAAAGGTTTCCCTTATTGATTTCATTAGGTTCGTACATGATCATGTGTAAATCATCTTCTTGATTTTAATAATAAGGAAATCTTCTTAATGTAGTCAAGTTTCATTAGGTATTCTTTTTGATTTCATAAGGCTATCTTCTTGATTTTTTCAAAAAGGTATTCCTTATTGATTCCATTAGGCTATATTCTTGATTTTTTCAAAATGGTATTCCGTATTGATTTCATTAGGCTATCTTCTTGAAAATGGTATTCCTTATTGATTTCATTAGGTTCCTATATTATCATCTTCTTAATTTTTTTAATAAGGATATCTTCTAGATTATATTAGCTTGCTTGTTATTTCATATACTCGTGTACACGTGTCACCGCTCGTAACTGTACTTCTTAGTTCTTTGAACTTGACATATTAAAATTAAACTTTTAGTTGAAAGTGAACAAGTGGGAAGTGAAGAGTGTTATTTGTCCTTAAATAAAAATAAAATTTAACTAAAATAAAAGAATATAATTATAAAAAGTGCATCTAAATTAATACGTGAGCAAATGAGTGTGAATGTACAATATAAGTAATATAAATCATTATCTTTTTAAAAAACGCTATTTCCTAGTATTTCGGTAACGTTATTTTAAGGGTAACGATATTTTCTATTATTTCGGTAACGGTATTTTAAGGATAACGCTATTTTCTATTATTTCGGTAACTGTATTTTAAGGATAACGATTTTTTTTATTATTTCGGTAACAGTATTTTAAGGATAACGCTATTTTCTATTATTTCGGTAACTGTATTTTAAGGATAACGATTTTTTTTATTATTTCGGTAACGG
This sequence comes from Eustalomyia histrio, assembly GCA_949748255.1. NCBI lineage: Eukaryota > Metazoa > Arthropoda > Insecta > Diptera > Anthomyiidae > Eustalomyia > Eustalomyia histrio. The sequence goes on along the minus strand of OX456523.1, from coordinate 66,558,747 downwards.
TATTTTAAGGATAACGCTATTTTCTATTATTTCGGTAACTGTATTTTAAGGATAACGATTTTTTTAGTTATTTTGGTAACGGTATTTTAGGGGTAACGATAGTCAGTTGAAAGGGTATTGAATCGATAACGGTACTTTAGCGGTTTTGCCTGCCAACCCTGCTATTTTATGAAGTTTATATGTATTATTTCAGTTCCATGCAAATAATGGCGGATCAAAAAAGTTTAATTGAAGATATCGATGTTTTGCTTATTTTTAAGTCATGGGAACTGTGCGATGAAACGTGTCACATTCTTTTCACAACTATATTAAAAAAAATTTAAATAGAAGACATTGAAAATTTATTCAATAAATTGGAGCAAAAATATACTGGGGAGCTAATAACGTTCAAAGCAGGCTTAAGGGAATGGAGGAAAAATATTGTACGTACAAAATAATTTTAATGAAAAAATAAATTTTCACTTAAGTATTGTTTCAGAATTTACCATTTAACATACATATGCCGTGATCAACTTAATCGATTCAGGGACCGCCTATCCATTTTTACTTACTTAACAATGGACTTAAAGTTGTTCGAGTAAAAAACTATTGGTAATAGTATTTACTTTTTATTATTATATTATTACTTTATATTATTATTACTTTTTATTATTATATTATTATTATATTATTTTAACTTTTTATTTTTATTATTATTCCTATATAAATAAACAAATCAATAAAATAATCAAATAAAATCAAAAAGTATTATTTTCTTTTAAATCAATAAGATATCCTAATAATATCTAGAAGAAAACCTTTTTAAAAAAATCAATAAGATAGCTTAATAAAATCAAGAAGAAAACCTTTTTAAAAAATCAATGAGATAGGCCAATTAAATCTAGAAGAACCCCTTGTTGTCAAAACCAATAAGATAGCCTAATAAAATCAAGAAGAAAACCTTTTTGGAAAAATCAATAAGATAGCCTAATAAAATCAAGAAGAAACCCTTTTTAAAAAATCAACAAGATAGCTTAATAAAATCAAAAAAAAAAACCTTTTTAAAAAAATCAAGAAGAATACCTTATAAAAATCTTAAGGTTTCTCCTTGATTTTTTCGAAAAGGTTTTCCTTATTAAAACAATAAGACTTTCTTATTATCTTATTAATTTTGTTCTATTTTATTAGGTATTTATTATATGCTGTTTTTTCTGTGTGGAAAGGTCATTTTTTGGGGTCTAGAGTTCAAATCCATATTTCTCAAAATGCCCATCTTTTGTTTTTTCTTAAAAAAAAATATGTTCAACATTAAACCTTTATCTACATATGGGTAAAAAAATTAAGGTGGACACTCGATTCGTTTCTGAGTTATAGCCAAAAACGTGGTCCCAACAGAAAAGAAGTGCTGCCTTAGCCACAGTAGTGTTTTTTTATTACTTCTACAGTAGCACTATTTTTGCTGTGTAACCAATTATTTGGTAATAAATCATTTTAAATACTACAATAAATACGATGTATTCTTCCTGCAGCGGTGCAGCTCCTATGAAAAGTCTCATATCTATATGAATATTGTATGTTTGTGTAATAAAAATCTTTGTTAGTGTATAAAAAATGATAGAAAGTGTTTTATTCTACCAAACAAATACCATCAACTAAAGTGTCAATTTGTTGACAGAGATAAAATGCCAAACCAACATTGATTCGAAATTCAAAGGACGCTTGCATCAGATAGAATCGAAAGAAGAAAAAAAGTATAACGACTACAAACAGAATATAGAAAAAAAAAAATGAATTGAATGCGTCCGTCTATGTTGTTGATTGTCAAGGGATTTAAAGACAAATTGTTTTGAATTGTACACTTTCTCACTCTAGTACATTTGTTTGATGCATAAACTCACAATAATTTTTTCGTTAAAATCTACTGAGCATGCATATTAAAACAATAGAAAATCAATTTAAAACAAGACTACATACTTCTCGTTAAAAATAATTATATATTTTCGTTTATTTTCAATTGTTAATAAATTAACTGAGAAAATTGTTAACAACAATATATTTGTTGTTTATTTTTGTACTTAATACAGTATAAAAACTGATTGTTTTAAAAATAGGAAGAATTCACTGAATATTTTAACAAACACAGAAAGTCCGTAGTTTTTTGTATTTTGTTTTTTATATTTCTTCTACATTTTACTATTTTTTAATTGAAAATAACTTTACTAATTTACTTTTCAAATAACCATAGAAACTTTACTGCAAAAATATTGAGAGTGTATAGTTTGTTTTTGAAGTATGCACACCATGATCAGATTTATATTCAAAATATTTAATGGGGCCTTTAAACTAAAGTCTTAAAATTTTTATTTAAAAAAGAAGATCTTGGATATAAATTAAATATATGCAGGTGATAAAATACAATTTTAGTTTGCTTTATTATACTCTTCTAATAAAAATCAGTTTTTAAACTAATTCACTTTACATTTTAGAATTGCAAAAAAAAAAAAAATAATGGAGAACTAAACTTACACATATCTACGTAGACGTTAGTGAATTTATGCGTGGAAATCGTAAAAAGTTGTTTGCAAACACGGGTTGCAGCAACCGAATTATTTAGTTGTTTTAACTAAATGAATTTCGGTTGCAAAAAAAAAAAAAATATCGATGGCTCCAATCAAGCCATTCGGTTGGCAAGAAATTCGTTTGTTAAAATGAATCTGTTTTCTCTGGGTATAAATCGATTCTCTCATTGACTTCGTTTTTTTTTATTCTAGATCCTGCAAAAATAACAAGAAGTACAAGGTAGCTTCTGCAGCCTGGAGAATTATTTCGGTAAGGATGTGTGACGTACCTTCATATTTGCGAATATCCTGCAACCATACTTTCAGGTCCTTCGAGATTCCTGGGAATATTCTTTTAAATCTACGAGTACCAATTGATATCCTTAAAGTTTACTTTGAGGTCCTGCAAGTACCATTTTAACTCTTATGAGTGTACTTCGACGTGGTTATGATAAGAAAGCGTGCCGTTCCAGTTCATAACCTTCGTAGCTCTTGAAACCTCCTTGTGAGTATCGCGAAAATTTTTTAATTCATAAATATTTCTGCAACTAGTTCCAGGTCACATCTCTTCGAGGTCCTGAAACATCCTTTAAACTAGATGTATGCAAGAAAGTGCATCGTACCGGCTTCCATTATTCGAAGGTCTGGAATATCCTGGTCCCATGGACAACCATAAACGGTATTTGTTTGCCGTTCCATGTCACATGCTTCAGAGGACTGGAAACATCTTGTGAGGTTCTGGAGATAACCGCTAACACGATTCGAAGAAGGAAAAGTCTCGAGTAATGTCACATCCTTCAAAATTGGTTATAACGAGAATGTCAACTTTTGCGGAGGCATTACTATTGTCACTGGTTGAAATTGTGCCGAGCCAGGGTGACCCATGTCTCCCTTTCACTCTTCTTACTTTTTTACCAAAATAAACTTTAAATTTCGAGTTCATCTAATATAGGTTTACTTTCGCTATTACCTGTCAACGTTGACGGAAGTAGGTAAGGCAAAAACTAAGCTTACCTTTGGACTTATCTTACTCTTATAAGCATTGGGAGTGCCGTCAATGTGCAAATATTTTGAAACTTAAATCAAATTATTATTTTTTATAAAATTACACCTTCATCCTTTTAAGGACTTATCATATCGCACAAGTACAGTGTTAACTCCTTTCCAAAGTAAGTATTGCTGCTCTTATAAAACTAGTGATATCCGTCTGTCCGTTGAAATTGCGATTATGGCGCAAAGATGCAAGCGGGATTGATCATTTTTAGTTAGATTTTTTGTTGTCCTTCCGAGCATCCCGGCATGGAAAATGGACAAAATATTTATGTGTCTGGTGAATATAACACTTTGTCATGGTTTTCACCAGACGCCTAGAGGTGATTTTTTTGATATTTTCGCCACAAAAAATTACTTTCTGGCCTAATGTTGCCAGAAAGGAATAAAAAAAATTGCATGTAAAATGCAAGTTCATAGTTATAAAAAATATTTTGAAGTATTTCTCGGTAGTATTTAGCCACTAAATATTCCACCTAGAGCCAGGAGTAAGAAAAGAAAGGCCCTTAACATATACTAGGAGTGCACACAGAAAGAACAATTTGTAGCTTTACCCAAATTTTTCCCCAAACGAATTTTTGTACTTCCAGCTACAGTTTATTAATTTTAAATACTGTTGTAATTATCAAAATTTATTTTTAAAAAATTGTCTTTTGTGGGATTTAAACTTAGAATCCTAAGATTATAAGGCTGTGTCTCTAGTTTACTGTGGAAAAAAGTTAATATTTGTAGAGTGATGTTATCAATTAATGAAATTAGTTTTTAAATATTTTAAATGCTATAAGGCCCTCATTAAAAATGTTTTTGCTATATATGTTTATATTTGCGCCATATGTATTCCCGTATGATGTCCTTTATTCAACAACAAAAATATGTTTATCTATATATATTTTCTTACACTTCCCTCAGTATGCGATTGAAAAATTGAATTTTTATAAAAAAAAGGAAAGGAGACACTACATAAAAAATTTGAATCATTGATTTTCTTTACCCATATAAATATGCAGCATAAAATATACGAATAGTATGTACCATAAACTTACTCATTCACTTGTTCCTGATCTAGACTACAGACACAACATATCATTGTTATTTGTCTATTTAATGTAGATGATTTGTCATTTTCTTTCTTTATTTTGTGTGCTTGTGTAAATAGCATGGGTTAACAATATAAACAATAAGATTATTGTTTTTTTTTTTTTTTTTTGTTTGTCTTTTAATCAAAAGACAAAATAAAAAAACCCAAAATATTTACAAATTTATGAGAAATGTATTCGAACTATTCTCAGCGACAAAAGTTCCCTTAAAGTGCGATTTTATAAGTTGTAGTCTTAAGAGGGTGCCTGTAAATTGAAAAGTAAAACACTTCTGTGTAAAAACTTCAAAGTTGAACTCTTAATAATATGTCTAATTTTAATCAAATATAATTTTACATAAAATTTGTAGAATCGAACAAGTTTTCAGTTAAAAATTTGTAATTTTGTGCTAGAGTTATATTCATTTCAAAAGAATATTTTTGTAGAATAACTGAGTTCTAACACAAAATATGTTAATTTGAAATAATTTTTGTAGACGGTAAATTTGTAATCATTATATTTATTTACAAACTTATTATGTTGAGTGTAATTATATGGCATACGATTTATTTTAACTATTTTAAGCAATGGTAATTTTTCAACATTCTTTCATTCTTTTTTTTCTGCAATTTTATTTTTCTTATTGACAATATTTTCTAATCGTACAATTAATATAATTCTATTCCACTCTAATTCCTTTTGTTTTATGAAAATCCATACATTTTGCATAAATTAAAAAAGTATATTTGAATTTAGTTTAAGTTTAGCATCTGCTTTTTAACTTGTGGCCATAGAAATAAATGTACTCTACACACAGTATGTGCAATTTTATTGCATATTTTTGTTGAAATATTCAAATACCTTGTAACAAATACATATTTTCACATTCAGTGTTTTATATCATAAAACTCCGTAGAACTCTTTGTCTTGCGGAACATCTTTTAGTGTATCTATTTATCATTTTTAATTGCTTTGAAATGTTTTTCTCCTGTCTGGTTCGTATTGAGGTTTTACATTAGATGAGTATATGAACATTGTATAGTAAATGGTTTCATTCATCTTTTTTGTATAAACATTGTGATTTATTATTTACTTTATGTGTACCATTCGCATACAAATTGTAAATCATTTGAATTTAGTGTTAAAGTAACCATATTTTAAGAAAGTCTTATTTATTAACGAAAATTCTCTACTTTTATTTGGTTAATAAATAATAGCTTTATCTGGCAGTAACAGCAGGATTTTTATTTATTCGAAAATAACTGCTATGACTTTTCAGTGTACTACTAAGAAAGAATTGATGTAAATATGGTAAAAAGTTCATAGACTTTATTTGCGCTTAAATTTTTTCCCTTGTTTCTTGTTTCAACGAAATGGGCACTCACAATATTATTTCGTTGAAAATAATCTAAAATACACATTAAATTAATCGAAAATACAATTAAAAAAAAGACTACTGATTTTTCATTATATTCAGCCCATTTTGTTGTTTATTTTCAATCATTGCTTAATAATCGACAAAAGTAGTATGAACAATAGAAAGTTGTTTAAAATAACCATCAATTTTTAACTGAAAAAAATAGAAAAAAAAAAATTTTTGGGTTTGTTTTTCAAATTGAATTTTTTTTTTTGTATGTAATTTTACAAAACACTACATACATAGATGTACAGCTGCTGACAACTTATTAGAAACGATATTTTTTTAAACGAAAATTTTAAACATTTTATTAAAAAAAAATCATATTCTGAATCTACAAAATATACACAATTTTAATTTTATTATTTACCTTAAAAAAACTTTAAATCTTAAAAATATGTGGGCGTGTTGCGTAGTTTCGCCTACTTTCTTGTAATAACTCTAAAAAAAGAAAGAACATGTTGCGACAACTAATTAGAAACGACAGTTAAAAAATATGAAATACTGTGGTTAAATACTTACTTTTTATTATTTTGTCGCAAAACCCTTTTGCTTGATTACAGCGTCGCAACGGTTATGCATGGACCAAATTAGCTTGCGATATCGCTCCACTGGAATTGCTTCCCACGCAGCCTTTATTTCAGTGAAGAAATTTATTTGCCATATTTGTAATATTTTTTCCATTCAATATCCGTTTTACGTCACCCCACAAATGCTCTATGGGGTTGAGATCTGGGCTTGACGATTTCCAATCCAAAACATCGATGAAATTATCATCAAAGAATTTTTTCGTGACCTTGGCCGTATGCTTAGGATTATTATCCTGTTGGAATTTCTAGACAACAGACAAATTATCCTCAGCCCATGACACCAAATTGGTTTTAAGGATGTCCACGTACTGCTCCTTTGTTAAAATTCCATCGATCTTATGAATTGGCCCGACACCATTCCAAGAAAAACAACCCCAGACCATAATCGATCCTCTACCATGCTTCACAACACGCGAAACATAGCGAGGATTAAATTCTTGATTTACTGGTCGCCTGACGTAACGCTTTTCGTCGGGACCAAGTCTATTTATTTTGGTCTCATCACTCCAGACCACCGTGTATCCACTCACGTCCAGTCCAGGCCCAATGCGCTGTGTTTTTGTCAAAATCGGTTTTTTCTTGCTGCTCTACCATGTAGACCAGCTTCCACTAAACGGCGGGATATGGTGCGTGACGACACCTGGACATTTTTCAGCTCCTTTATTTCGCGTTGAATTTGTCTGGACGTCTTCCTTTGATCGGCTCTCGATATATTGACAATTTTTACGTCCACGTCAACAGATGTTTTCTTTGGCCTTTTTTTTTTTCGGGGAACGTTTGCAAATATTTTATGATGCTTAAGGTGTTGCAAAGCATCAAAAACCATTTTTTTTGGAGCAGTAGAGTGGTGCAGCAATCTCGCTATATGATTTGCCATCATCACGAAGGGCTGATATAGCGCTTCTCTCCTCTGGAGTAAAATTTTTGTGTTTTCCCATATCAAATCTTGAAAAAATTGTTAAAAATATTTATGCTCTAAAAAACACAATAATACTGACCAAAATTAAAATTTGTATTAATTTTTCACAAGTTTTAATAAAACTTTTTGCTTTAATCAGCGTCACTCACCAAAAATGTGTTAGTTCCTAATTACAGTGGTGGAAAATAAATAGGAACGATCAAAATTTCCATATCTTTCTTAAATATTTATTTACTTGTAACTAAATATAATTAAGTTTAGATTTGAACTTTAAGTACTTCAACGTGTTTAACTAAAAATATAATAAGTAATATAATATTTCATCAGTAAGTAACAAAAAATTGTAATTCTTCAAAAAATGCCTGAAAAAAATAATAAGAACAATTACTTTTTTTAAATTTATTGCAATTTATGTAATAACTACAATCATATCCAAATATTATATTAATATTTGGTAGATATTCCGTTCATTTTAATAACCTCCTCACATCTGCGTTGCATAGAGTCAACTAGGTTTTCACAAACTTCCGGGGGTATGGAATACCAAGCTTCCTGTATTTTTTGCCACATATCATTTTTATTCTTGGATTTGCACATTCCTATTTTATTTTTTAAGACTCCCCAAAGGTGTTCAATCGGATTTAAATCCGGAGACTGAGAAGGCCATTCCATAACAGGTACTTTATTCTCTCTAAGCCACGTTTTAACCAATTTGGAAGCATGTTTTGGGTCGTTATCCTGCATAAATTCCCACTTTAATGGCTTTTCGTCTTCTGCAAATGGTAGCATTTGGTTTTGCAGAATGTTGACGTAATCCGGAGCGCACATTTTCTCTTTAATCCAAAAAATTGGACCGACACCAGATGATGAAAAACAGCCCCATATCATCAGCGATCCTCCTCCGTGTTTGACGGTCTTCTTTGTATATTTTGGATCAAATTCGTGGTTTTTTGGTTTTCTTACATACGTTTTGCCATCAGAACCAAACAAATTAATCTGATGGTGCTGCTTGGCAAATACTAACCGTTTTTTTATGTTTTGCTTGCTTAACATTGCACTTCTACCCATCAATCCAACTTCCTGCAGTCTGTTTCTAATCGTGCGGCTACTAACTGGAGCACAGAATTCATTTCGAAGCTCATTTGATGACCGAAAATGATTGTTTTTGGATAACCGGACTAAACGTTTGTCAAATCGAGCAGATGTTTTACGCTTTCTACCTCTCGTCTCAGGTTTAACTTTTGCATGAATTGCGTTAAAAACCTTTGTTTTGGAACACTTCATTAATTCTGCAATTGTTTTCATAGATTTTCCATCATTTTTTAGGCAGATAATAACATCTTTTTTAGCCTGAGTGCAATGTGTTCCGCGACCCATTTTCGAAAGCAAATACCGAACAAATACTATGTTAAAGTTAACTTAATTGATAGAATTTATAATTTACAGTTAATTTTTTTCACTTGAGTCTCTCTTGAGTACTTATTTAAACTGTAACGTAATCTAAATTGACTTAAAAAAGTGTTGGTGTAATCGTTCTTATTATTTTTTCCAGTCTTTTTCTTACCTTTTCTCACTCTCTAGCAAATAAATTTTTATTTGTAAGCAGAATTATTAAAAAGTAAACGTATATTGAAAAACCGTTAAATTGTGCATCATATCACAGTCTTCACCAATTAAATATAATGCTTCTGAAAATTTCTACAACTATTAATTTAGAAAAAATTTAACGTTCCTATTAATTTTTCCACCACTGTAGTTGTCGCAAATAATAAAAATAAAAAGTAAGAAGGCACGCAAATTTTGAAAAAAATAATGGTACACATAACGAACTGCACAGCAACATTTGGTTGAATTTAGTCATTAATGGAGCAGTAATCATAAACAAAAATAAAAGAGAGGAAAAGTAACCGTAAACATCATACATATGTTTGTTAAAATGTTAAACAGAGTCTTAAAAGTAAGTGCGTTTCTAATTAGTTGTCAACAGCTGTATATATATTTTTTTATTATCTTGTGTGTAGCTATATTTGAATAATTTCTTGTAATTTTTATTGAAATAATTTTGTATATATGCATATTATTTTGGTAAAAAACCAAAAAAGAATAATATGAATTTCTATTTTTAAAAACAGAAAACATAAAATTATACATATAACAGAAAATATCAACTCCTACTGAATGTCTGTAAATTTTTATAGTTTGTTTTTTGAATGACTGATTCAAATAGTTTAAAAATATATTTCTATGAATTTCAATTGATTCTTCTTTTACGTATTACTTTTTAAATAAACTACAGTCGGTAGCGGAAAATATATTGTTAGAGGGCCAGTGGGCCGAAAGAAAAATTTCATAGTCTTATAGTTATTGTGTGCAGACTTCAAGTCGCAAAACGAAAGATAATTTGAGAAAATTTACTGCATAAACTCATATTACCTTAAGGATGAATAATATTTCGATTAAAATTTGATCATAAAATCATCATCATGAAATTGATGCATGTTGAGAAATAGTGCCTTACAAATGTCCTCCCGACATTTAGGATATTTTCATAGTAATATTTGTTCAGTGAAAAATTCTATTGATTTTAGTTTAAATGGTATCATGTTTGCAACTTCTCCTCTTATTAACAATTTTCTCAATGATATACCTAGAAACAACAAAAACAATAATATTTTCTAATGAAAATATAGTTTCAAATCATTGTTCAGATTTAATAACCATTTTTGGAGACAAGTCCATTTTGAACCATTATAATCTAAGACCCAAGATGGATCAATTGGAAATCGACTACAACTGCCTTAATTTTACTTCCATAATAATCTTTTTGGCACAACGGCATAAAAACATTTGCATTAATAATACATTGGTTTTGATGACTAAAACTTGAAACCTTTACTTAAAGAAAGTTACTTAAACTATAAAATTCGGATTTCCTGACCGATTCAAACAAAAGTAAAATTTTATAATTTCATTCGATAGTGACAATAATGTTATTTTTAAATCTCAAAATTTATTATCGCCATCCAAATGACGGTTGAAAAATGAAATTTGTACAATTATTATTTACTGACGTTATACTAAATATCCTCTACCATGTACAGATTTGAAAAAAGCTCTGTAAGTTGTGTGAAAGATTTTTGGCTGTAACACCCAAATTATAAAAACATAAACGTCCATTCTCATAACTTTGGTCACAATAACCAAAAAAACAATAAATAGAAAGGAAAAACTTAAAATAAATTGAATTTAATTGTCAAATAAATTAAAAAAGAGCAATTCCGAAATAAATATGTATAATCTTGTTGGAATTATGCAAACGTATAAATAATTCACAATGCATCTGTGCAGTATAATAAAAGTATATTTAAGCAGAAACTAATTTTTAAATTAAATAATTGGTTATTTAGTTTTTTTTTTAGCGTAAGAGCTGTGTCAACAATAATCAATTTTTGAAGAACTAAATTTAACATTTCCTGCCAAATCTCATTAATAGAAATAACTTAAAAACTGTAAAGGAACTTAATCAGTTAGTGAAACAGAGTAAATACTTGTTTATTATGGAGTTATGTATATCTGTTTTCGTGTAGAACTTTTTTCATAAACAATTTTCAGAACAAAGAAGGCCTCGGATTTTGATAGTTTTTCTATAAAGAAAAAGTAATCACAATCTCGGGCTGAGTCTCCAGAATTTAATATTATTTTTCGCTAAGAAAAGAATTTAGAATATGGGGTTTTCAAGGTTAAGAAAAATTTCTAAGGATCTGATGGATTTCTATGGGGTAAATTACTCAAAATCTGAGGGTTTTTAAATGTGAAAGAGTCTTTAGGATCTAAGGGTTTTAAGAAAATCGTCCTCAGGATTAGAGAATAATTCAGTAGAAAACCCTCAGAATTTCAAGATTTTTTATAGGAAAGTCTGTGAAATCTAAGGATTTTTTTTGTAGAAAAAGTCTTAAAATTAGAAAAAATATCTGATAATTCATTTAATTTCAGACAAAAACCTTTGAATAGGTGGGTTTTTTTCTATGGATAAAATCTCCGAATCTAATGGCTTTTTTTAAAGGAATAAGTCATAGGAATATGAGGGAAAAGTGCACAGAATTTGTGTTGTTTTTTATAAGAGAAATCCTTAGATCTGAAAAGTACTCAAAATCCTGACATTTTTTTGTAGGAAAAAGTCCTCAAATTTTATGGGTTTTTCTTAACACTAGAATCTTAAGGTTTATGAAAAATTCGATAGAGTACAGAAAAACAATAATATGAAAGTTTTCTCTGGTATGAGGGTTGTATTCAATTCTAAAATATCTTGTTTGGAAAATTGTGCTTAGGCTGATTTTCTGTAGAAATGTATTAAATATTAAGGAAAATGTATTAAGTTTAAGTATTTATTAAAATTTTTGTTTGTGTTTAAAATATTAAATTAAATAAGTAATTTATTTGCTTGCAATATATTTTTAATTTTGTAAACAGTGTTTTATTGAATTTCAAAATTTATATATACGACAAAGTACTGGTAAGGTACCTTAGCAGATAATACAAGTGTCGATAAAAAGCGCTTTCCCAATTCCGAAATGATTATATTGCTACGGAAATTCAAATCATCAATTTACGTTTACTCGTAGAAATAGTAATTCCCATATACAAGTAAAACAGTTGCGACAATGTTGTTACGGACAATGTTGCCACTTTCTAGTTATTGTCGCCGCACATAAAAATATGCGTGCAGTGTGGCATGTCAGCTTAGTTTGTAATAAAACGCTGAAGAAGTAACATTAGTGATTAATTGAATAAAGTAGGTAATATGTTAAAGTGCAATTTAATAGAGTTTCAATAAAGTCTATGGTGTAATTATTTAAGTTTTTGTGTAAATAATATAGAAAATTTCAACCGTATTTATTAATTAAAATATAAAAAGAACTCAATATAACTAATAAATGTAATAAATCAACGATTTTAAAAGGGAAAATCGTAAAAACAAAATATTTATAAGTGTTTGTGGTGTAGTTTAGTGTGGTAGATAGGTAGCCTGGTACTCCGAATTTTAGAGTTCAAATACGGGAAAAGGCAAAAATATTTTTTTCTTAATTTATATAAAATATTCAAATGTTTAAATAGCAAATAAAGCAAATTAAGTAAAAAGTATTGTAGTTATGGTGCAGTGAGTAAAAGTGTGAACTAAAAGCAAAAATATAATTTTTCTTCAAATAAAATTTTGTGAAACGTAATAATATTTATGTGGAATATAAACATTAAATTAGACAACTAACAATTGTCTTTCACGGTTAAAACTATAATTTTATACGAAGATGGTTGTCGTTATCGCCAGAATTCGATTGGCATTCTGGATGTGGAGATACTTTTTTGAATTTCCAATTGAATCGTAGTAAATATGAAGTTAAATAGTGCCATTAACAGTGCAAACGCTTTAAGATAGAAATCTGAAATTGGAAATTAAAACATGCACTACAAAAATGTTAATCAATTTTATTTAAAGGCAGAAAAAAAGTGTAATGTTTATCTTAACCCTGCTGTTAGGTTAAAAAAAAACTTACGAATTCAAGGTTAACGGACCATTTTGGTCTATTCCAATTTTTTTTTAAAACAAGGGGCGTAAGTCTATTTTTTCTACTTATTTATTTCAATTAAGTATTTGGCAACAAATATTTTCACTAAAAGTTATATTTGTATGCTTAACAAATCGTTTGGGCTATTCATTTTGTTTTGAATGTTTGTTATTATATTTCATACAAATTAAATTTGAAAGCCAATAGTGGGATTCCCATAATTTTGTTTTGTTATGCCATCAAATCAGCTATTCAAGTTACTGTTGACATTCAATAAGTTGTGTTTTTTGTGTGAGTCCCCTTTCTGCATTTTATCATGCAGACATGTGTGTGTGTGTTTTTTTTTTGTGTTTTTGTGATTCCCCTGATTTTATTTTGTGATGCAGTCGTGTAAATTGTTTGCATTAGTTGCAGTTCTTTTTAGAATGGAAAATCGACGTTTTTTGGACACCGATGCTATTGCTGAAATCCTAAATGACAGTGCCTCGGATATTTCAAATTCAAGTATTTTAGAAGAAAATACTGAATTTGAAAATACCGAATCAAGTGATTCTGAAACAGATAGTGAAGAAGATGTGGCTGCTGCTAGCACTGTAGATCCATTGTTTATTGCAAAAAATAAAATGCAATGGAGTGCTGTTCCCTTACCCTGTTCTATTGGAACTCGTTCTGAAAATATTATTTCAATACAGCCAGGACCAACTCGATTTGCTGTATCCAGGTGCCAAGATATTCTTTCATCTTTTTTACTGTTTTTTCCACCACCATTAGAAAAAATAATTATTGAAAATACCAATATGTATGGCAGAGTAAAATTCGAGGGTAAATGGAAAGACATTGATGAAGTCACTTTGCGTGCTTATATTGCAGTACTTATTCTTGCTGGTGTGTGTCGGTATGTATATTTATACAGATTTTTTATTTTGGTTCAGTAAAAGAGTAGGCAAATTTATTTGTTATATGGCAGCGGCAAAAACGAAGACATACATGGTTTGTTTGATAGACGTTTTGGTCGTCCTATATTCCGTGCAATTATGTCTGAGGATACTTTTCAAATGATTACAAGAGCGCTCCGGTTCGATGATGTTATGAGCCGAAGACAAATGCAAAGCACCGATAAGTTTGCTCCTATACGTGATTTGTGGAACCGTTGGGAAGGCATTCTTTCAATGAGTTTCAACTGCCATGAAAATGTTACTATTGATGAACAACTGGTGTTTTTCAGAGGACGATGCTCTTTCAGACAATATATGCCTTCAAAACCTGCCAAATATGGCTTAAAATTTTGGTTGTCTGTTGACTCTAAAACAAGTTATGTGTGAAAGATACAGCCATATTTAGGAAAACAAAGAAATGATCAGCCTGAGAAAAACCAAGGACAGCGCATCGTATTGGACTTGACTGAAGGTTTGAAAGGTCAAAATATCACGGCTGATAATTTCTTTTCGTCGTTTGGAAAGGAAACTGACATACGTGGGTACAGTTCGAAAAAATAAAACATTTATTCCACCGAAGTTGCTCATATTCAAAAAAGTTCCTTTATATACTTCAACATTTGCTTTCAATGAAGTCGCAACATTAGTTTCATACAACAGCCATAAAAACAAAGGTACTGTTTTGATGAGTACGATGCACAAAACGGCAGAAGTTGATGCCAATGGACCAAAAAAGAAGCCTGAGATTGTGTCTTATTATAATTCAACAAAAGGTGTGTAACTTTTTGCCAGTGTTCATAGATTTTTAGTAAACAAAATTTAATTTTGTTTTCTTTTAGGAGGCGTAGATACTGTCGACCAAAAGATTGGCTACTACAGTACTAAACGCAAAACAAATCGATGGCCGAATGTTGTTTTTGCAAATATGATAGATAAATCAGCATTGAATGCGCTTATATTGTTTTCTGAAATCGATGATTCGTGGGCACCCAGTGATCAAAATCGTAAGCGACCAGAATTTTTACGACTATTAGCACTTTCTTTGGCCAAAGAACATATGATGAAACGAACCAACATACCCAAACAAAATTTCTCAGCAGAGTTATTGGCTGAGGTAAGAGCATCTACCACAGACCCCGTAGCTTCTACAAGTGATACAAGAAACCCACCTGCTAGAAAACGTGGAATTTGTGGTTGCTGCAAATCAAAATGCGATAGTAAATGTGTTATCTGCAGCAAATTTATTTGCAAACTAAGCCGAAAAATTGTTTGTACATCCTGCATAGAAGCGAATAAATAAAAAATTACAATGGACCTTAACATAAAATTTGTAACTGTTTATTTTTCTCCCTTCCAATTTATGTTAGACAGTTAATTATTTGAATAAAAACATTGATTTAGAAAAAAACCACGTGAGCTGACGTTTCAAGTCGATATGTTTTACCGTTTAAAAGATAGAAAGGAAAAAAAAAATTTGACCAAAATGGTCCAAACCTAACAGCAGGGTTAATAGATATTTAACCCTCTAATGCCCAATACCTCAAAAAAGCTGTTGTCAGATATTAAGTAGTTTTTGACTAAATTACAATATTTTATTACAGAAATTACTTGATATAGAAAGTGCACACAATTTACTAAATTTTTCTGCATTAATACTTTTTTTTATTCAACGAACGATTTCTAAGGAAGAAGGATGTCAAGTAAAATTTCGTAAATTTTAAAAAATTTACTTTTTAAAACAGAAAAAAATATTTTTGCTCTTGCATATATTACTGTTAATAACAAAGGAAGCAACTAGTCCCTACTTGATAAACATGTTACTATTTTTGCTTCAGGACTCACAAGACACCGTCAGGACACGTTTTACGAAAATTCCTCTTGACGGATTTCTAGATTAATGAAGA
Organism: Eustalomyia histrio; assembly: GCA_949748255.1. Lineage (NCBI taxonomy): Eukaryota > Metazoa > Arthropoda > Insecta > Diptera > Anthomyiidae > Eustalomyia > Eustalomyia histrio. The sequence continues at coordinate 66,542,755 of OX456523.1, read as the reverse complement.
TACATTAATATAGAACTCCAGTCCTTGAAACTGTTATAAACTGCTGTTTGAAATATCTTAATTTTGTAAAAAATAAAAATTTTTAAAATAAAATTTATTCATTCTGGTTACGTTGGAAATTAAAGCAACACGTCTTCTTTTTCTCTAACTTAAAAATCAGTTAACAGATTTTTTTAAAGTTAAGCACAGAAAATACAATCAGACTTTGTAGTATGTAAGCGCAATAAATTTCGTTAAAATTTACAGTTTCGATAAATTTTACAATTTTCAAAAGCCGAATTTCGTAACTTCTAAAATAATAACTATAATAATAATTCATTTTACTAATAGTGTTATTTATAACAAAAAATCGAAACTATTTGATTACAGGATTTCTTGATTTGTCTTCAACCATTATTGTGCTATATTGTCTAAATAAAGCGATAAATCAAAATTTTAAAAAAATTATCGATATCTGAAGAAATAGCCTTAAAGGGTTAAAACTACCAATAACGAAGTATCGGACTTTTAAACTAGTTTTTAATAAATTATTTTATGAATGAAATGTTCGTTTTGATTTAACCCAATGACACGATTTTGTATTGTCTATAGAAATTGTGCATATGTACGTGTTAGGGAATCCTGCAAAAAAGAAATCTTCGAAACAATAGTAATCAAATGATGTATAGTAAAGAAGAAAATTAAAGTGATCTTTAGAAATGCACCAGTTATTAAAGTTGATGTTGTTGCCGCAGTTTTTAGCCTATATGATATCTGTTTTTTTTTCAGTCAACTTTATAAAGGAGTTTCTTGAAAATGTTAAAAAAAAAAAACAAAATGGAATATAAGAAAATTTTTATTTTGCAATATAAAGCCCTGATAAAGTCCCTTGAAAAAAGCATATGTCATATAGGCTTTATTAAATAAACAGTATAATTAAAAAAAGTATCAAATGACATCTCCATTACAAAAAATTATATATTAAATATTTTGTGAGCAATTTTGGTCCACTAGTAATAAAAATGTGATCTTTTTATAGTTTTATATGTGATCTAGCATTATTCTGTAGAGCTACAAAATGAATTATACTCGTCAAATTTGCATTTTTAATATGCAAATTCAAAAGTAACTCAATGTTAAATGCTTTTTTCATAACAAACCCATCGATATTGTAATTTAGAGGAAAAATTAACAATTTTTTTTTGTAAAACTGCATGAACATCATCAAATTTGACGCGCGAAAGTGAAATATTGAAAAATTTTAATTTTGTTTTTCAAAAAAAATATATTTTTTCAACTCCTATGAACAAATTCATTCCATTGGTCGTCAGAAGTCAATATTAGTGAGCACATTAAAAGTAATGATATTTCATTTAAAAATCACTCTACTTATTCTTAATTTAAATCAAATAATTTTTGTTATATATTTTTAAATATTGTTTAAATAACTGACACATCAAAAAAAAAAACCAAATGATAATTCAGTTAGAAATAAATGTTAAAATTTTACCTAACAATTCCGTAAAAAATAAATGATTATATCTTTAATTTAAATTGTTTCGGTTTTTTGTATTTTTCTTTATTTTTTAATTTGCAACATATATACTCACAAACTCTATAAACACATTTTGTGTGAATGGCCTTGCGTGTGTATATATGAAATAATTTTTCATATAAACAATTTAAAATTGGAATATTTGTTATTTAAAACAGACAGCAAATAAAATTAAATTTGTATTAACTGTAACGAAAACAAATAAACCACAAATTAACGTTGAGTGTGTATTTTTTGCTTAAATTGCAAACAAATGAAAAAACTATTTAAACAAATTTTTTAAATTGCAAACAAATGAAAAAAATTAATAAAAATGAAAAATCATTTTGAAAAAATGTATAAAAAAGTTTAAATAAATATTTGTTTGAAAATCTGAACTAAAAACTTATTTTATTAAAGTGCATACATAATATTCTGTCTCAAAATCAAATCCAATTCAAATTTGTTAAATTTCAATGGAATAAAAATCTTTTCTTTTTACCTCATATTAGCGTTCTGTAGGAAATTGAATGAATTAATTCCCAATATTTCGATTTTGATCCTCTGTGTCCTATAGTATCCGGATCTAAGACCTTATTGGCCCAAGTGGTTGGTATCATCTAAAAGTTCCAACTATTATTTATCGATACAAATGACAAAAATCATATTAGCTTCTACTCGTCATTGTGTTAAATTTTATAAAACTATGGTTGCCGTATTAACCTCATCAAAACGCATCATTTAAGTGATATTGCTTGAAATATTTCACAAGGACATCAATTGTCGGGACACTCTACTAAGCATGTAAAATATGCTGTGATTCATTTGATTTTACTTCATCATATGGAATGTATGTCAAATTTGTGTCACAGTAAACAGTTTGCAGAAGAGCAGACATAGCGGAAATTTCAACATAATAACAATACATATTTACACTACCATGCACGCAAACACACACACATAAACACATGCAGATACACAAACAACATTTATATATGTTTATGCACATAATATAAATTTAAAGGAAGGAAATTATTTGTAAATACTGCATAACATCTGCCATTTGTGCTTAAAAATTATTGTGTATTGTGTTTGAATGTATTTGTAACTGCCTCCATTTAAATATGTATTTTATGTTTATTGTATGTGTGATGGTTTGTGTAAATGCTGCAATTTATACATACAAAGTTGCATTCATATGTTAGTTGAATAACCATACATATGTATTTGTGTTTGCATACATGAGTAAACACAAATTAACCGCAAAAATATTTTTCGTTATAAAACGTGTCATTTTGACAGATAGACAGTATTCAGTTTATTTGCATATACATTTGAATGACAAAAAATTTAATGTACTATATTATATAATGTAAGTTTGATGAATGTAAATATAAAACTTTACAATTCTAATTTCTGTAAAGCGACTTCTCTTTAGCAAAGTGTTTTATTATTCTTATTTTTTTTTTTTAATAATGTAAGAAATATTTTAATTACACATCATTGACTGGTTTGAGTTCCATGGAGATCTTTAAAAAAACGTGAAAAAACCAACAATGTTTTGAATGAAATACTTTTTGTTTTTGGTTGTGGATTGACCACTGGTCACATTTATTAAAATTTATGGTATCTCGAAAACTCCAATACAAAAATTATCGAAAAGTGCATTTTACAAAATACCGGGAAGGTGGGTTTATATGGGGACTAGGTTCAAATATAGTCAAATTTTCAATATATTCGGAGTTGTGACACACGGTCGCTTATAACAGATATCTTGGATTTCGCGTTTATAAATACCAATTAAGCCCAATTAAGAAAGGACCATTCTATGGGAGGTAGGTCTGGATATGGACGGATTCTAACCAAATGCAATAGGTTTCGTCATTGGGCCTATAGAAACTAACGTTTAAAATTTTATCTAAATATCATTATACAAGGCGGTCCAAAATGTATCACCCTATCGACAGATACTATAACTTTTACAAACAACTGCAACTGTGCATGGCGCGCAATTTACGCCGGAGGTGTTCAATGAAGTCGTGGAAAACACAGTTACTGTGGTTGGTGAGCGATACAGAACAATGATTAACGAAGTTTTATTGCCGCAAATTGATGAATTGTGACTGGAGGAGATATGGTTCCAACAGGACGGCGCAGTTGCACACACTAGGGTTCCAAGTCACCTAATGTCTCGTTTTGGCGATTTGCCGATTTAAACCTCCAGTCTATCCTTTTGGGGTCTATGTGAACAAGCCATAGTCTCTGGAAGCTCTCAACGAGAATATCTGACAAAAGTCAGAGAAGTTCTCAACAGAATGATGAAAAATGCGGTAAAGTGAGACGAAATGGTCATCAGCAATGGCTGTGCCCAGTTGACCGATATAATCCTCAAAACTGAACGGAAATATCTTAAATGTCCAATAAACAAATATTTCAAATAAAAAAAAGTAAATTATGTCATTTCGTTTTAAAGATATAGAAAACCAACATTGGGTGAATATTTCTGAGCCCCATTGTATTTACATACTATAGTTTGATTAAAGTTTATTTATGGCTATGAAAGTCCAAATGCTGTTTAAGCTTAATTGTCAGAGGAGCTTTCTATGGGATGTAGGCTTGAATATAGACCGATTATATCCAAATTCAATGGTGTTCATCCTTGGGATCCTCGCATACCAGATTTAATACAAATATGGGTTTCAGTACGATATTTTTGATTGTTACAAATATCAGCATAATCTCATAATACCCTGAACATAAATAAATGATGCTGCCATTGACCAAAATTACACTATAGAATTTTTTAAAATTATAATTACATAACTATATAAGGTCATATACCCTCAAATTTCGGATCCAAGGATAGATGGGCATACATGAGATAATGTATGGTCATATATTGAATTGTATGCCCATGTATGATCATATACAAGCTCATGTATGATCATATATGTTCTTATATATTTTAATTTTTACATGGATTCCAACTTCATATAAAATAAGCACCCACGAAACTTCCACTTATGATTCCCATAATTGGTTCAATAATAAGCATTTATAGAGTGCTAGTGAGTAAGATTTCTTATTCCCGGACACTCTAGTTGTTATGCATGAAACCTACACAAACAAATTTTTAGCAGTAAGTTATTTCATTCATTGGATTTCTTATATTTTAGCAATTTTTGGCGAAAATCCGAAAAACTTAGGCAAAAATTGTAATAGAATGTCTCAAATTATTAAAGATAGATTTGTAATGTCTATGTTGATGCATAACTTTTGCCGGACATTACGTATGACTCCTAATTAAAAGTGGCATAACTAGACAGCGTAGTATTTAGAGCACCCTTAAGCATCCATTTTGATTTATTACGCTCAGTTTTTAAAATGTTAAGCAATTTATGTTTAATAAAGGACATTTTTACTAACTTTTTGTTTGGAGTGAATCAATTTTAAGCAATAAATTCTGTAAACATTTATCATGAGATAAAGTCAATTAAGAAAAAATAAAAGCAAATCTATGATATAGGACAGATGTATAAAAAGATATTGTATTTAAATACGTGTAGTTATAAGATAACATTGTGTTAAAAGTCTTATAAATTTATACGAACATATGTACACACAACTTGTTATGTATTGCATAGTTGGTAAAGAATAAGATTTTCTTATATGTATGTAAATAAAAAAGCATATATTATATCTTTGTGTCAAAACATTAGATGTACAATTATCGTATACTTATGCAAACATTAAAATATTTTGATTAAGCCTCCTCAAGTCTTATAATTAAATAACGTGCTTTAACTATTAAAAATTGTTGTGAATACGAAAGTATTTGGGTGCTGATGCACAAAAAAAAATTCGGATAATTCAGCAAAGAAAAAAAAAAATTCTTAAAAATTTATCGAAAATTTTCTTTACTAAAATAAACAAAAATTGTATAATTTTCATGAAACTTGTTTTTAATAAAACTTTTTGTTGTATATGAGAAAAATTTCATATTCTATGTAAAACTCGAAATATATATGAACATACATGATCATACATGGGCATACATGGTCGTATACGTCCATGTATGCATCAATAAACATGATCTCATATATGACCAAATATCTTCGGATCCGAAGTGTATGTGGTCAGATATGATCATGTATATTCTTATATACTTCGATCTTTACATGGGATATAAAAAAAAAGGAAAACTATATGAACAATAAGGAAGCGAAGTATCATGTAAAATATTTGGTTTATGTAGAACGATTTATAATGTTCGTCTAGACTTACGTGTGTTACGTTATTTGTCGTTGGCTTTTTGAAAATTAAAGAATTTCTACCCATATTTATACCCTACAATAATACCACCACGTGGTCAGAGTATTACGAGTTTTTGCTGATGTTTGTAACTACCAAATGCATCGGAATGATATGATATAGAAGCACCTTCTAAGTCGATATAACGACGTATGTCCATACGTCCGTCTGTGTGACCATATACACCTTATAATCCAGCAGCAGGTCGCAAATATAAAGCTATTTGAATACAATATGGTACATAGATTTCTATTGTCAAAGCATGAACCCTATTGAATTTTGTTGGAATAGCTCTACATTCAGACCAACCTTCTTTCTCAGTGGGGCTTAAATATTATTTTAACATATAATACTGTTGGAATTTGGGCTGCGAATATTATATGTGATCATAAATCACGTCTTCGAATTAAAAAAAAAAATCGGACCATATATGAGCCCCCATATAAATGCAACTTCCTACTATTTACTTAAATAAGATTTAATTAAACTACAGGTCGCAAATATAAAGATATTTAGATGTAATTTCCTAGATGAGTTTCTATTGAACAGGAAAGAAGCCTGTCAAAATATAAATATTAACAAACTATCAGTTAAAAACAAAACAAGGAATTCTACAATTTCAGAAAGTTTCAGTTTTCTTTTATGAATCTTTTGGACTTCAGCTGTAACTATACTAGGAAATCATATTAATTGCTTATGAAAAGAAAATTTCCAGAGCAATTTGATAAATCAAAAGCTGAAATTGGCAAAGAGTAATTTGGAAACCTAAATCCAGCTGTCAAAAAATATTCTTGATTTAAATACTAGATTTTTTAATGGCAGGCATTCACACTTGATTTCTGCAATATACTCGCAGAAAGAGCGAATTATTTCTCTGCGTGAGCTCACATTAGTTTTTATCGGCTTCGCATTTGACCGAGAAAACTTTGTTTAGCACTTACGTTGAACATATCACCGCACACAATAATTTTACTCCTGTACAGCATATTTTGGCTAAACCAGGAATTAAATATTGTTTAACCATACATGAAACAACGCAATCAGATTTGGAGAGGAAGCGATTACTAATTGGCGTAAAAGAAGAAACACAATTACTTCTTCGCTACGTAAACTGGTGAGGTCTAAATTTGCCAGATTACTTAACTGCAAGAAGTTTCTTTATGAATAGCGCCTTCCTGCTAAATTTATTTTTGTTCTTCGGGGTAGTAATTCTAGTTCCTCTATCCTAATTATTATTAGGGAACACCAAATATACATTGATTCGGTTTAAAAAATTTTTTCTTGCTAGAAAGCAATCAACCACTTCTCCAGCTAAAGAGAATATATTACATTACGCCCAAGATATTCATTCAAGATCATCTCTTTAAAAAGTTTTTTGCGAATCTCAACGGAAACAAGACGTTTGATGGAATATCAGCGGATGAAATACCGGAACTGGTGCTGAAACAGTGCTATTCGAAGCAATCACGTTCATTGGCAAATATATTTGTTTGATTGTGTTGCAAGGGTGTTGCAAGGGTGCCAATTTTCAGCCAATCTTGAAAGAGGGTGCAGCTAGTAACGGTCGGACTCGCTTATCTAATAGAGCACATCCATTTGTTGTCGATTGAACAGTGAATCGCATTACAGGGAGTATCCGTTCTTTTGTCGAACAATCCGTATGTGGAATAAACTTCCCGCTGCGGTATTTTCTGATACTTACTACTTAGATGAATTCAAGTCTAATAATTATTATTCTGAGCCACCCTTATGTACGTACATAAAAGATTTTCTATGTATGCGAAAGAATATTTGTACTTTCGAACATAAAATACATACATATGTACTTACTCAATATGTTGGTTAAAAAACTTCTTCTTCCGTAGATATGTATGTGTAAAGTAAATTTATTTCATTTCTTATCTTATCTTACCATAGATTAAATAGATGTGATTGTTAAAAGTACCAACTAAAATGTGATATGGGAAAGGTTGAAATGTATATTTTAAACGCTCTTTGTTTCACATACTTAGATATGATTGAACCTAATTGTAAGTATCATACTTTTGTATGTATTGCGGAATATACATATGTGGATTTTTGTACATATGATCAAATAGAATTTCCAAACAAATAATAAAAAACATACATGTCTTGAATATTTTAATACAATTATACAATTCTTAAGAAGTTATTATCAAAAATATATAAAAAAGCATAAACTTAAAAAAAGTATCTATGATATAATTTTAAAGAAAATTAGTATTAAGAAACAAGATTCCTTTCCATACTAATTGAAAAAATTTAAGCATGTGGTAGAAAAAACTTAAATCCACCTGGCTCATATTTTGGGGAACTTGGCGTATTTGTTGGATAAATGATAAGTATGTTGATTCTACTGAGCTACATCTTAAATCTTTTATCAATTTGCAAAGATGTTAACATAAGAATTATACAATCTAAAAGATGATTCTATCTCATTTTGTTCCATCTTACATCTTTCGTTATTTTAAAAATGACAAAAAATTATTCAACAAAAAAAAAATGAGTGGCAGATGCAAGAATTTCATACATCTTCTTCCAGAATGGCCTTTATAATTTCAATGTACTGCATTAAAATTCCAAAGATTAATGCTTTCTCCATATCCATTTTTAATTTTTAACAAAAATTATGCGTCTTTTTTTTTATTTTTTTGACAGCTGAATAAATAGCAGATGAAAGATGTTGGCAATGTAAACACTTATTTCACGTTTTCAACATCTTCCATGCATTTCACAAAGATGTTGTTCAGTGTAAAATGCCTATTAGGCACCTTCATAGGTAAAAAATAACCATTTATTGCATTTCTTAAAAAGAAACAATGTGTTAGTGTATAATGTTTTAAAAATAGTTTTTAAAATCAAGGAACTTTTGCAGTCAAGATTTTTTGATAAGTATTTCAATTTTCTTTACTTTTTGGTAAAAATATATTAATTTGCAAAGGTAAAATAATTCTTTCTTTTTATGGCTTGCAACCAAGATTGGTAACCGGTATTTTTTAATATTGTTATCCGTTTACAACCCTTTAAAATTTAAATCCGACTCCGATTAGACTGTCCGGTATTCTTAAACTTTTTTCCTTAATATCGAAAACCTGGCTGTAATCAGTCGGTTTTTACAATAGCAAAATAATTTTTTTACATTTTTTTCAAAAATATATATTTTTTAAATACAAAACATTTAATTTACATCTATGCCCTCAAGGGGGTGTTTTATTTACTGCGATGAATTCTAGTTGATGACATATTAATTAATCTAAATGAAAATGTTTTCACTACTGTGGGGTACCCAGATGATATCACAGTAGTCGTAAGTGGCAAGTATGATAATACAACTGAAGTTCAAATGCAAAAAGCGTTAAGACTAATTTGGGAATGGTGTGAAAATGAAGCTCTTTCAATAAAATGCTGATTTCCGTATCCCAACTCTTATAAGGGATGACCAATTATTCACTGAACTACTTGATAAAGTCAAGAAAATTGTTCTTGCCAAAGGACGAGATAGAGAAAGTATCTCATAATATACCCAAGATATTCTTTCGAGTTCGTGTCGTTAAAAGGTTTCTTGTAAATCTTAACATAAACAATTAGGCGGACCCGTATTGCATACCACCACTGCTATTGAAACAGTGTTCTTCAGCGCTATCGCGTTTTTTGGCCACCTTTTTTGATACATCGTACCGTACGGGTATATTTCCATTGTGTTGAAAGGTTACCAATGTTTAGACAATCCTGAAAAATTCTGTGGCTAGTAACCCAGACAACTACCGCTCAAGGTTATGAAGGGAAAAGTTAATTACCATCTTTTAGCTATCTTGAATCCAACTCACTTCTCAAAGACCGACAGTATGCCTTTCGTAGTACGAGTAATTGTTCTACGAGAGACATGATCGCTCAGTGCCTTTGGTCTCTGGGATGATTTCTCTCGATTCATATCGAATTTTTTTAAGAGTTGCTATAGATGGGGTCTAATACACCGAGTTTCAGCTAAACTTAGGGATACCGCAAGGTTCCGAAATTTTTCTCTCTCTTCCTATTCTTACCTTCAGAAATGACCTTTGGGGCCAAACTTCTTTTTTTTTTTACTTTTATTTACCACAGTCCAAGTTCTTTGGAGACTGGAGGCATATGTCATCATATGAATGACACATTCAATATGGATATTTCGACAACATCTAAGTGGGGTCGTGTGAATACGGTTGATTTGTTATGTTCGTAAACCCCAATGTTATTTGTTGGCCCATATACGGAAAGTGGGGATCATCAATGCCATCTGTACACATGGGTGGTGTCGATATTGAGGAATCGGATGCTGTTGATGTTCTGGGCATTGGAATTCATTGTGATATCTGATGGAAAGGGCACATTATACTGGTGTCGAAAGAAGTCTTCAAGTGTTCTGGTTTTCTTCACCGGTGCAAGAAGTATTTCACTTCATCTAATCATCTCATTATTTATACCGCTTACATTCGTCTGAAAATGGAATACAACTCCCATATATAGGCAGCGGCTTCAAAGTGTATTTTTAACTTGTGGAACGTGTTCAAAAGAGGGCGTCATCGTCAATTACATTGGGGTAACCAGCTCAATTGACTGGTCGCAATGTGGGTTGTTTTTTACTGTTTTATTGTTCTGAAGAGATAAGCGTACTTATACCCGAGGCCCCGGTTTTTGTATGGAATTTGTAGCCGATTGGCCTATGTATCGAGCAGCGAATTAAAGGGAAAATTTGTACTTTAGACTTACTAACCGCATATGGAAAAAAATTTCTCATAGACATCTTGCTTACCACTCTCAACTTAGTAAAATTTAAGTCAAATGTTCACACACTACTCTCTCTTACCTAGCCTATAAACTAACTTCTGTTCGCCAGCGCAATGCATTGAGTTAGTATGTATTTCCCCTCAGCGTTGTTTTAAAAAAATACCGTTACCAAACTAAATAAAAAATCGATATCACACTCAGAATATTATGTAGTTAACTGTTTGTAGTTTAATAAAAAAGTTTTCCGTTCCATTTAAAAATAAAGGAAGATACATTTATTTTTCAAAGAAACATCTATACTAACTTTTTTATACATTTATTCGAAATAATTTACTATCATTTACTGATTTTTTTCAGTTTCATTTATTTTTTTCATTTGTTTGAAATTTAATAAAAATTTACCCACAAAACGGAAACTTGTGGTTTATTTGTGTCCGTAACAGTTATTACAAATTTAAATTTTGTTTGCTGTCTGTTTTAAAAAATTTCAATTTTTCAATACAATTTACAAGAACTTTATAAACACACATAGATATACAAATACATTCACACAAAAAGTGTTTATAGCTTCATATGCATACATACATTGTGTATTGTACGAGTATATTAAAAAAAACAAAAAATTTTAAAACGGAAATAATTTCAAATAAATGAAAAAAACATTTATTTTTTAAGGATTGGTGGGTAAAATTTTGACATTTATTTTAAGTGATTATATCAGTTGTTTCTTACGGATGTGTCAGTTGATTAATCAACATTTAAAAATAAATTACAAATGGCATTTAATTTAAATGAAAATTAAGTAGACCGGTTTTTAAATGAAATATCATTTCTTTTAAATGATATTTTCAGTTATTTTAACTTACAACCTTTATTAAGTGCAGTATTAATACTGTTATTCGTTTCGGTTGCCAACATTGCTTACAACATTAAAACACCTATGTAAATTCAAATACATGTAAGAAATTTATATTAGTAAAAGTAATTAAATAAAAAAATTGTTAAATTTATAGTTAAATAAAATATTTGAAAACTGGTGCGCAAAATTAATAATTCTACTTACATTAGGAACTTCAATATTCTGCTAAATGAATAAAACCAAAACAGTAATTGATAAAGGAATATATTTGCTATATAATGTTTAAATAGTAGCAACAGCTACACTAAATTCATTACAAAATGTATAAACATTTGTTTCAAATAACTATGAAAGTCATATTTTGTATAATTAACTAAAATGTTGTTACGCATTTTTTCTGTGACAGTTCAGTTTTTAGTTCACGGCTTTAGTTTAATATAAAAGATAGTTTAGAGGTTTTTTTTGACACAAATGCAAATAAACGCGCATTTATTTTAAGATATGCTAATTGTTGTTACTTTTTCATAGAAATGTATTAAAAAATATGTATGATTATGCATTCACACATTCACACTCATACACCGTTGTTAATACGCAAATACGAAGTTCTATGTAAAGCTCTTATATATTTCTGCAATGCAGATGCAATACTCTCATAAACTTTTACTCACACAAGCACACACATTTGTATGTGTTATTAAATTGAATGTACACAAAATAGTTTTTATATCGTTCATATCATCCACAAAACATATATGTGCTGGCAGTCGGATTTGTTGTCATTCAATTGATTTGGTTGTCATAGGTAAATTTAGTGCCATTAGTTATATTAACCGAATTTTTTGGTTGTAAAAACTGGGGAGTACACATAGAGATATATATTAAACAATTAAACAGTCAAGAACACCATGACCGAACACAGAATTTTATGAAATTTTATATTGATAGAGGAGACAATACTAATATACATGGAATAGACTATTTGTATATAGCGGTCCAATCCTGAATATAAAATTCAAAAGAGGATTCTAAAAGTTTCGAAATTTCTTTAGATTGGTCACACAAATACCTTTCATTTAATGTCTTATTTGCCTTTGCATCGAATAGTGAAGTCAGATTTGACATATATTCAGCCGTTTTTTGTATGTAATAAGGGACCCAAAATCCGCGATTTAAGTCGCCCAAAGGCACCGAAAGGAGTTAGAATTAAAAAAAAAAAATACGCCATTATTTTTATTGATGCAAAAACCGTATAAAAAGTGATGATATCCAAAAATCTAATTTTGGAAGTTAACTCTAATAAATATACACATATTTACTATATTTCTAAAGTTCTTGGTGTTTCTACTACTTGTTGTCTTTATAAAAGCTATTAATTTAGTTGTGGTCTGTTACTGAACTCACGCGAAATTGGTCGATTTTTTAAAATATAAAACCAAATGGTGTAAATAAAAATCCATTTAAAATATTAATTCATTACGGTAAATTTTTATATTTAACACAATTAGCGGTGAGAAAGTAAGTTTACTTAATTTGTCGGACAAATATTGCCATGTACTTGTACTTTCACTTGTCTGGTATTTTCAGACCCACCACGTGGTAGATACTTTTAAACCGCTCACGTGTTAGATATTTTTCGAACCAGTCCTGTTTTCACCTACCACGTAATAGATATTTTAGGTACCGGTCCTGATCCCACCTTTTTGCATACGAGCATATCTCGAATATGTAAAATTAAAAATACACTCAGAATATTATGTAGTTAACTGTTTGTAGTTTAATAAAAAAGTTTTCCGTTCCATTTAAAAATAAAGGAAGATACATTTATTTTTCAAAGAAACATCTATATTAACTTTTTTATACATTTATTCAAAATAATTTACTATCATTTACCGATTTTTTTCAGTTTCATTTATTTTTTTCATTTGTTTGAAATTTAATAAAAATTTACCCACAAAACGGAAACTTGTGGTTTATTTGTGTCCGTAACAGTTATTACAAATTTAAATTTTGTTTGCTGTCTGTTTCAAAAAAAAATATTCAAAAAATTTCAATTTGTTTTTTTATTTAAATTGGTTGTATATATACAAAATTTTTAATACAAATTACAAGAACTTCATAAACACACATACATACACAAACACATTAACACAAAAAGTGTTTATAGCTTCATATGCATACATATACATTTTGTATTGTACGAGTATATTAAAAAAAACAAAAAATACAAAAACGGAAATAATTTCAAATAAATGAAAAAACATTTATTTTTTAAGGATTGGTAGGTAAAATTTTGACATTTATTTTAACTGATTATAACATTTGTTTCTTACGGATGTGTCAGTTGATTAATCAACATTTAAAAATAAATAACAAATGACATTTAATTTAAATGAAAATGAAGTAGACCGGTTTTTAAATGAAATATCATTTGTTCTAAAGGATATTTTCAGTTATTTTAACTTACAAACTTTTTTAAGTGTATAAAAATTTATTTTAAATACCTTTCAGTTGATAACCATTTTTTCTATACTCATTTTTCTAAAACAAGATCGGGCCGAAAAAAAATACGGTTTGAATAGATTTATTTCCTACATTACATATCCACCTAGCAAAAAGATTTGTTGTCGGATTTGGTATATGATCGGAACAATCGGATTGGGGTTGTGACTACTAAATTATCAGTTTCAGCATCAGAAGTACTCGGTTGAAATCAAATTCCTTTGGACAACAAATTTTTTTCTGGGCGTACTCACCTTTTAGGTTAAGTGTTGCATTTTTTCTGTACAAAATGTTTTTTTTTTTATTTTACCAAGAGATTTGCCAAATATTTGGGTTAATACATTTTTGATTAAAAACAAGCTTTAATGCCTTTTACGAAAATTGACTTCGTGGTCAGTCTTTTATATTCTTTGTGTACTCGCTAATGTTATTTAATGTTTTAATTTTTTTTAAATATAGTTTCATATATACACTCACAAAAACAAAAAAGGTTTTATGGCCTCATTGGGCAACATATTTTGAATCACGTCCGTCAGCCTCATTAGTTCCAATGTGAAATGAGAGAGATGATTGTATAAACAAAACCCCCAAAGAGTTTTACAAAGTTGATTTGGATTTTTTTATTACCTCTGAAAATATCTATCCGATTTATTGGTGCTTACGGTAATTACATTGAGATTATTTTTACTCTAATTATATCTTATTGTCTTTATCAGTTTGGCGTTAAAAATGATCAATATCGGTTTAGAACTTGTGAAGACACCTTAAAATTTTTCATACAAAATGGAAAACATTTTTTTTTAACCAGAGACACCACTCCGGAAATTCTTCCAACTAATAAAATTATTGTTTTCTGTGGAAAAAGCTTCAAATATGGAATATTGTACATGGTGTCCGCCGGGAAGGTATACTACTTTGTTTGTTTATAATTTTTGATTAAATGAAAGAGAATGGATCTTATATTGATAAATGTATTATTTAATGTCGGCAATTATGTATGGAATACAATATCAGATAAATGTCCGCCCCTGTTAACCTCACAAATGCGAGCCCTTTTGAGCACATTTTTCATTACATTTTCACACATTTCACGCGGTATTTCATTAATTTCATCACGAATATTTTGTTTGAGTTGCTCAAGCGTTTCTGTTTTGTTTGCATAAACCTTGCTTTTCAGATATCCCCACAAAAAGAAGTCCGGAGCAGTCAAATCTGGCGACAGTGGAGGCCAATTAACATCACCATTTCTTGAATTAACTTGTTGTGGAAAGAGGTCTCGCTGTAATTCCATTGTAATCCTGGCTGTATGCGATATGGCACCGTCTTGTTGATACCACATGTTAATCAAGTCCAAAGAATGCAGTTGTCGCTCCCCATTCACAGTTACCGTTACGCCGTTTTCATTTTCAAAGAAGTAAGGTCCAAGGATTCCTCCTGACCAAACTACACACCAGACTGTCACTTTTAATGAATGCAAAGGTGACTGATAAATAATTAGAAGGTTTTCCATTGCCCAGAATCGACTATTCTGTTTGTTCACATATCCATTAAAATAAAAATGTGCTTCGTCACTCATTATGATTTTTTTATGAAAATCGGAGTTGTCATGGGTTGTCATGTCAATAAATTTGCGACGTGTCTACTTGACGACTGCCAAATATGAACTGTCAAGACCAATGTTTACCAAAATGGTTGTAAAACAAAATATTATGCCTTCCCGGCGGACACCCTGTACTTTTATAAAATTCAAGAAAGTCATTTACTAATATTTTGCCATTTTAGAAAATTTATTTTCACTTAGAATATTTAAAGATTTTACTAAAATTTAGTAATTTCTAAAAATTTTTCTGCTATTATTATTACCTCACGGACATTTTTTAATTATTACAAACTTTTTTTTTTGAGTGCATGACAAAAACTATGGACTAACTTTTTCTACATTTAATTAATGCAGATATTTTCACTTTTCAATGTTTTAGTTTTTTAATTTTTATATTTCGCTTCTTCTGTTTTTCTTTTTTTATTGTTTGTGGTAAAATTGTTGTTGTTATTGTTGTTTAGAGTGAGAAGTTTTTGTTTAATATGGCTTTAAAAAGCAAATACTCATAAAGAAGGAAAATAACAACAGTAAACTGCCTGCCAAAGCATTGCAGTGTGCTTTAATACTTACATACCTACATACATATCTGCGAGTGTGAATTTATATAGGTTTTTAGAACAAGCTAAAGATACAATAAATAGTATTTATTTAATATACTTCTACTTTTCCTATTGTTGTTGTGTGCAGTAGAATTATGAAAAAGCAAAAGAAAACAAAGTTTTGCTTGAAATTTATTAATTATTTTATAGCAAAATACACTTACATACTCATATAATATATAAGAATTTCTATATATAGGAATTTCAGTACGGCAAATATTTTCTAAAAATATATTCGAACAATATTTTATACTTTTTGTTTTAATAAAAATTATCAAGTGTTAATAATTAGAAATTATATTCCATTTTTTTTGGAAGTTATTTTTGCAGTATTTAGGAAAAAATTTTTTTTTATCATAAGAAAAATTTATTTGAATATTTTGTAATTAAAAAGGAAAAAATTGAACAGAATTTGATGAAAATTGACATTAAAAACATATTATGGATAAGTTCAAAGGCAAATCCATGGCGCTCAAACTAAAACAAAGTATCCATTTGGCCAGACCCTATAGAAAATATAGAAGAAGAAAGGAGGCCCAGACTAGAGTTTCCCAGACTTCTTTTAAACCTAAGAAAATAAGGTAGAGATAGTTTATGAATAGGGTTCATAAACAAGACGTCATTAAGAAAAATGCTCCTAACGTTTCTGAAAATGACTGTGAATTAACAGACAAAATGTTCTGTTGTGTCCTCTTCCTCCAGACTTAATGACACACACAATGGGTTATTGACAATTCCTATCAGGCCAGTAAGCCCACGGTAGTCAGTTGTACTTAAACTGAGTAGGTATCGTACCAAATTCTCATCTAGTTTGCCTATAAAACACTTCGTACTACCGCTGTGAGTGCTGTCTGGCCGCTTCTCAATGAAAACAGATTTCATATATGAACCAATCCCACGTACATATTATTACCCAGCTGCAGTTCCGGATTCATGGCCAGTTCATTGCCTGAAATACCCACATGACTGTGTCATAGAAATCTCGATCAGTTTAGGTCTGTACTCCTGAATATTGGATGAAGTGGTCGGAGCTTCAAGTGGCTTAAGAGCAGCCTGACAGATACTGATACTTCTATCCCCCCATCAATTATCGATTATCAATTATCCAAATCACCATATTCAAAATTGTAAAAATCTTAGTCTGAAAAAGTTTTTTCACGCCCTTATTATATTTGCGTCATCATATGACAACGCTTCTTCAAGAACCGATATATTCAGATCGGAAACTGCTGTAACAGCGCAATAAAAGGAATTATTATCATATTCTATAATTACAAACACAATATTTTTAAATTTTCGTTCCAGGGTTACCACATTTTCATTTTTAAATCTCAATGTCGGATTTTTTTTTTAAACAAAATAAAAATTTTAAAAATTCCTTAAACTTGAATTTTCAAATTAAAAAAAAAAAGATTTTTTACGGGGATTTTAATTTAGAGAATCAATTAAAAATGTATTTTTGAAAAAATCTGCATCTATTGAAAAATTCCAAATGGTTAACATTTCGAATTTGGTAGCAAAAATATTCGCTATAGGGCACGGAAGTGTAATAAAAAATCCACAAAAATTTTATTTGCCAACAAGTCTTTGTCTATGTTCATTGAAATATTCGCACAATTTCTTTATAGAGAAGAATATGTTTAAACTTGCTAAAAGAGACTATGCCCCATATAAAACAAGATAAAGTAATTATTTAGAGACTTTATGAAATGAGGATAATTGGTTGTTGTAACTAAAAATAATTTAAAAAATTTACTTTCAAAGCTATTAAATTTGGTTTTTATATTCAACTTTTGACAGTTTTTGCGTTACCATATGGCATTTTGGGTTAAATTAATTTGTAATTAAACCTCTTTTTTATTTGTTTGTAATTTTCCACTTTATTAAACATAATACTAAAGGTCAACAGCTGGATGGTTTCTGCATTTTAATTATTTAAATATTTTCCTTGCCACAAAATATATTTTTAATTCCAATTTACCAAAGCTAAATATACACACTCAGAAAATTGTACTAAAATTATGTTGTACTAAAATTATGTAAAATAAAATTTATGAGTTTTTTCTTTAAATAAATAAAATCTCTTTAAAATTATGCAAATTTTTTCAATATTAGTTTACAGAAAATTGTTATTAAAAAATCTTAAAAAATAAAGAAATTTATAATTGTATGAAAAGACAAAATCTAAACATGGAATTTATTTAAATTAACCTCAAATATATTAGCTTATTAGAACCAAGGATGTTAAATTCTTAAATTTAAGGAAATGTTTTTTTTAGAATTCTTAAGCCTATAAAATTCTTATTTGGTTAATAATTTAATTAGTTTAGTTTAGCAAATATTAAGTAATAAATTTGACATTGACAATATTTGTAAGCGATTATGATAATAATTTTGTGATTATTTTTATTTATATAAAACTAGAATTGATACTTAAATTGATTACTTAAATTTTATGAGGTAAACTAAAATATTTATATCTTTAAAAGTTTACAGGTAATGAAAATAAAAAAAAATGAAGACTAATATGCAAAATTTGTGTGTTTATATTTGGAATATACATAATATGAGTATAGTTTATAAACTAAAAATTATAAGTTAATTCTGCATGAGCAAAAGTTTAAGCGTCTTAAAATTTTAGAAAAATTAAACTGGTTTATAAGAATTATTTTCTAAATTTAAGAACTAATTTTTACTAAATTTAGTACAAAATATACTAAATTCTAGTAAAATTCCTAATACTTTAAGACGCAATTTGCCTACTTTAAGAAAAAGTTGATTAAGTTTAAGTTGTTTGCTCTGATTTTAGCTAAAATTTCTTTGGGGCCAAATCATTGCCAAATTTCTTTAAACTTAGTTAAATTACTTAATATTTGGTAAACATTTTTCTGAGTGCACGTACATTAAAAGATGTGCACAGGTAAATTTAAATAAATTCGATAGCGTGAAAACATACCTTTAGGTTAATTTTGTGGTTACGTATGCCACTTGTATATTTAGCCAAAATGCAAAAAATCCTGTATATTTATTTACATATGAAGCTTTTCGTACAAATTTTTCTGCTTAACAAATGTGAAATAAATTTTCAACTTACTGTTCAATATCACACCAAAAAAATGTTAAATTTTGGAATATTATTTAAAAAAATATTGACAATTCGCAGTAAAATTTAAAGAAAGGCTTCATACCTTGTATGCAAAACAGTTTTTAATAATTTTTTTTAATAAGTTACCTGATATTTTTTTAATAAATTTTATGAAAATATACTTTAACTTAATAAAAATTTCAAGTAACGAGTTCTAGTGTTACTTTAAAACTTTTATGCAAAAATTCATTAAAAACATGGTGATAATTCTTTTAGTGTAAAGAACTTTACATATTTTGTAGAAGAAAATTTATGTTTCATACATGGGAATATTTAATTGAATAGACTACTTAATTGTTGACTTCAAAAGTCTTTCATTGATATTAATTGTAATGAAATTATTCTCATTGCCATTTTTTAAAATAGTGATAATGATTTTAATTGTCAGATTTCTTAAGTAAATAGTATTGTTTCAACATTTCATTGCAATTAATAACAGTGTGAGTATAATTTCAACTTTTTAAATGATACACGAAAGCCCCGAGACACTTAATCTTAATTTTGAGTTTGATTATATTTTAATAAAAATAATAAATAAATAACAAAACAATATATAAAGTCGTTGCAAAAGAGTTTTAGAAGTATTTCATTAAAATATAATCAAAACATCGCAAATTTAAAATCTAAATATATTTTTAAAACTATTAAACGGGGTGCGCCACCGAATTCTAGGTTTTCGTGTCTCATTTGGACGTCCCAGCAAAACTTTGGTAATGGGTGCGATATTCTCATGCGTTACCTTGTAATGATAGCTCGTTACCTTTTTCATTATTTGCAAGCATAATGTAATAAGTTACATATTATTGATTACGTAACATATGATTTATAAATGTAAAGTAATAATTGAAATATTTTTGAAAATCTATTTTTAGATACATTACTTTGTGCTTTTTTGTAAGCAAAAGGGTAATGCATGTTTGTTTTGATAACACTAGCGAAAAAACGAATCGCAACAATTCATTTTAGTTTAATGCAATCAAATACTATATGCGTCGATAGCTCAGTGGGTAGAGTTATTGGCTGGCAACCAGATTTCCCTGGTTCGATTCCCAACTAGGCCACATTTTTTTTAATTACAAAAATTTTAAATAAAATATTTGTAATAATTTTTTTTAATAAAAATTCCTCTTTTTTAAAAATCTATTTTTAGACACATTACTTTTTCCATTCTCGTAACCATATAAGTAACCCCTTTCATTATCACCTCTAAAGTAATGGGTATATACATTACTTTGAGGCTCATCGCTTGTAAAATGGCTATACATTACTTTACCCATTATTTGGTAATGTGTGGTTTTGCTGGGGTAGTTGCTGGTGAAATTAAATAACTAAGAACTAATAATTGCAATTGACATTTCTGTTCAAATGGAGATAAATTTAGTAAATCAGGTATCGAAAATGAGAAAATCCGAACTAAAATATATAGAATTAGATATTGATCTGATTTTAGTTCTATTCTGGTTTATACTGGGTATAAAAGTAGAACGAAATGGAATAAAACAAGGAACTAGTGAAATTGGAGCATAGAACGCTGGAACAAAATGGAATGGAACGAGTAAGGAAATTTATATTATTGGAGTGAGTTAATTTGTTTGTCACGTAAATTGCTAAAAGAAAATAGTAAAAACAGTGTTGAATTCGAATCTTTAAATAGCCTCCACCAATATCCTAAAAAAATATTCTCTACTGTTTTTATTTAATACAAATAATGTACAAAACTTTTAAAGTAAAATTATGGAGGTAAAAAAATTTTTGAAATGAAAAACTTTTTTGGATGTGAAAACAAATTTTGTGGTGTAAAAAAATTTGAGGTGAAAAAAAAATTTTTGAGGTGAAAAAAAGATTTTGTGGTGAAAAAATTTTAGTGATGAAAAAAATTTTGAAGGTGAAAAATATTTGAGGTGAATACAAAACATTATTCACTTCTAAGCGACTGACAGACATACATCGCTAAATCGACTTAAAATTGCATCAGGATCACGAATATGGGGTGTTAAATCTAAATTTCGACATGTTATAAACGGAATAACAAACTGATATATACCCTCACCATATATGTATATAAAACCCTGCTCCCCGTGTTAGGTGAAAAGGAGACCGTCTTCTAAAGTCCTTCCACGTGACCGGTTTAAGGGTCATGACATGATCTTTTGCGTTGGTTAGTTGTGTGACATGTTCTTTTAGACCAAGCCTGTGGCATGTCGCAGAGGGCAATTGACCCCCTCCTAGGACAATATGATTTGTCCGGTCCCTATCACAATGAATCGGTCACCTGACGTGTCCTCAGATAGGTCCATTTCCCGCAGGGAAATAAGTCGCCCTGTGTCTTTTTCACAAAAATTTATCCCACCAAATCCCCTCTGGACCCACCTTATTTGAGTGATCGAGTATGTTTTTGCAAAAATTTTGTCCATTTTGCGCTATCACGCTTTGTTTACGATATACCGGCCATTTTATAAAAAAAACATTTTTTCAAATATACAGTATCTCGAAAACTATGTAGAATAGGGCAAACCGGACAAACATTGTGCTCTACTGGAGTATTAATATACTCCTACAATACAATCAGGCCTGGCCCGGGAGACATTCATTAGTACGATTTCCGTAGCACTAATAGAATAAATGCTACTCGCAGAAAATTTCAATATCATTAATTTGAAATTTAATTTTTTTTTTTGGCATTAGAATTATTGCTAATGAAATTTCAATGCCAATTGAAAAATCCCAATTATGATATAGTTCTCAAAAAATTAATAAGCTTAAAAAATATTAAAAAGTTCTCAAACAAAAAGTTACGAACAAACTGAACCTATTTTTACCACCCAAAAACTAGTTTGCGCAGGTATAATTCTAACCAAATAGTTATCATTTTTGTTTTCTCTATCATATAGTTATCAAAGATTGGATATGATCTGCGAGCCACAGCACAGTGTCGTTTCCTGTAAATGCTGATTATAACACTGGCACCTAATAGTTTTCATTTCTTTAACCACGCAACATTTATTAATTATTAAAAAATCCTTCCATAGAATTATGTCGTGGAATGCTTCATATGTATGTGTATGATTTAAATTGTATATACATTAAAGTGGTCCAAAAAAAGTTCGAATTCACGAGCTCCACAACCACAATATGGTTTGCCAAAGAAATTTTTAAGAAAAGTTTTATTTAGAGATAGCACATCGCCATTGAAGTTTCAAAGTTGTACTTTTTCTATTATTTTAAATAAATTAAATATAAGTATTAGGTTCTCCACTCATAAAATCTTATATATTTTTAGGTGTACACTGTGATTATAAAATCAAAATTAAATTCGAAGTCGCGAATTTCGCGTAAAATTTATACAAAATATGTTTGATTTTCATCAAGAAATTTTCATATATTTATCTCTGCGCAAAATTCTTTTTTTGAGTGATTATATGTCTAAAGAATGTCTTCTTATGTGTGAAAGTATTCTTGTTAACAATTTAATGTTTATACGCTAAATAATAGCGAAAAACTAGAAAAAGCCAAATTTTAAATTCAGTTGTGAGGATAACTACTCCTTTCAAAAAAAAAAAAACAAAAAAGCAAATTAATGTCGAAAGAAATCCCTTCGTTAGTAGACTGCGAAAGTACAACAAGTTGGATTTTTCGATGACAACCTTTTCACAAAAGAATCGAATTTTATGGAATTTTGAAAAACGGCGCACAATTTAAAAACTAGAAATTCGTTTTAAATTTTGATTGCAGATTTGTAGTCTTCATAAAAATTAAGAACAGATTTGAGGAATTTGTTTATATTAGGCGTTAGCAAGTTCAATTTTTACTTATATCTTTTCAGAAAATTTTAATATTTTGACTAAAATATGTATTTTTATGTAAAAATTTTAAAAAATCGCGAACTACTTTAAAGTTACTGAATTTTTTTAAATTTGGTTTCATAATCCTTTTATGAACATTTATTAAGACTATATTGGAAAAGTTTGTTCAATTATAGTGTATAGTTTTAAAAATAACTCAATTTAAAGTCAACCCTACTTTTTGTATAAATTTCTCTAACGACAAAAATTAACTTTTTGTGCGTCCTCTAAATGTAAACGAATTTAGCTGAAACTTAGCACAGAGAGTTCTTAGACATTAAGGAAATGGGGGCAGAATTGTGGAGATTGCGAATTCAAACTTTGATGTTTTTTTTGGACCATTCTAATATACATACATATTATTGTATTTTTGAAATTTCCATGTAATATAATAAATTTTAGTTTTGTTTTTGTTTGATTTGGTTTTTAGTATTTGTTTGCTGAATGATTATATGATGCTAAACATACAAATCACCGCAATATCAAATAACAAAATATTATTTTACACATTTATATCATAAAATATGTATGTATATATATATTTTTTTTTATTTCCTCCACTACAACACGGAAAGGGTATAGTGTGTTTGTACTGATGAAATTGGAATTATTAGAAATAATGCAGCTTAACTTAAAATTTAGTGACGATCCAGAACAACTGCTTGCCGTATTTTTTCATATAAGTTTACAATTAAAAAATTTCGAATGTGAAATATAATCTATTTTATTTTCTAAGCGTTTTTTCTTATATTCTTACACTCACAATATATTTTCCTTACCGACTGTAGTTTATTTAAAAATTAATACGTAAAGTTTGTTTTTAGATGAAGAATCAACTGAAATTCATAGAAATATATTTTTTAACTATTTGAATCAGTCATTAAAAAACAAACTATAAAAAATTACAGACATTCAGTAGGAGTTGATATTTTCTGTTAAATGTAAAATTTTATATTTTCTGTTTCAAAAAATAGAAATTCATATAATTCTTTTTTGTTTTTTTTCCCAAAATAGTTTGTATATATACAAAATTATTTCAATAAAAATTACAAGAAATTATTAAACAATGATTGAAAATAAAACAAAATTAACCCTCTTTTTGATTGTATTTTCGATTAATTTAATATGTATTTTAAGTTGTTTTTAACGAAATAATATTGTGATATTCTTTTTATAAAATTAAAATGTAAAAAAATAATTGGGTCATTAGTAATGGAATGGGGTTATTTTTATTTTTTCAATTTTAATTTTTTTATATCTTGGATTTATATTTAATAGGGACCATCAACGATTTTTAAGGTTATTATATTTGGTGACATAAACCCTCCAGTTAAACAGCTATAATCTATGATATTGATTTTAAAGTGAAAATCTAATTCTATCAAACATTTTTTTATACAAGTAATATGGCTCAACTATACAAATTTATTTAATTTCTAAACTACACGAAAATTACAAAACTCAGTTAAGAGATATTTTTGACCTTGGTTTTTAAGTTGGTGTAAATATCGAGTAATTTTTGTCCACCACTTAATCATTTAGTATTCATTTAGTAAGTAAAGGTTCATTAAAGTGATAAATTTTCACATATCTCTATTTTAAAAAAGCTTAAATACATTTTTTACTGAATTTTTTTTGTCTGTAAATAAACTCAACATAAGGTATAAATTTTCGTTAAATAAAAAGTTAAATAACAAAAGAACTTTAAAGAGCTTTTAATATCAAATGATAAATGGCAGGTTTTTTATTTACGATTTTAATAAAAATAAGTCGATACATCAAAAAATATAATAAATAAGAAAAAAAATGGGAAAAATTGAATTTTTATCATGTCGGGTAATTTTATACCTCATTTGTTTGGTAATGTGAGCCACTCATAAATTATAATTTTGTGTTGCTTATGAGTTTTATACAGGATGTTTCAAAGCAATAATGTCAAATTTTTTTCCTAATTTTGTTTTAAACAACGGAGTCTTGTTTTAGGTATCTTCGGCACTACAACTACAACTGGATTAAGAGACTTAAGCTTTGAATTAATTAAGTTTCGCACAACTGCCTTTTTAAACTTCTTGAACATCAGACTGGCCACGTGACTGGTCTATTGGGAGAGGGATTGGTTATTGGGACGATTCTTTTATATGAAAGAGGCTGCTCACTTTGACATGGACTTGTCATAGCAGTGGCACTTTGTGACATGCCACAGAACTGGCGCAAAGGACACAACTGGAGAAGTGTTTGATTTTATCGCATTTAATTAAAACTATTTTTTTTTTAAATCGACTGGGTGCACGCAGAGAAAAATCATGGTTGGGACAATCATATTCGAAGAGCATTATATAGTTTTGGGTTTATGATTGTGCCAACCATGGTCGTACGATAATATGGTTATCATATTATGATAATCAAATAATGATACTTTTACCATAATATGGTACCTACAGTTATATTATGTTTCAAAAATTACCATATTATGATTCTAAATAAACATATTGAATTTATCATAATATGATCGCATAATATACTAAAAATGTTATCATATTATGGTCCCCATAACTATATTCTATCATCCTTCTTATTATATTACGATTATTAATATACATAACATGACTGTCTAATATCTTATTATGGCACATTAATAAGCATATTATGATTCTCATATATATATTATAAATATGAAATGCCAGCATTTAACAATATATGATTGTTTTTTGAGACATTTTGTAGTAAAAACAAACTGACTGAACTGATAAAAATTTGGTTTTTATGAAAACAAGACAATATTATGACTATAAATTTCAAAGTCATGTTTTATTTGATGTATAATTATTTATTGATTGTTAACAGCATTTTATGGTTGCATAATTATCTTATTTTTTTCATAGTCAGAGTTTTTGTTACCACAATATGGTTACAGCCAATCATGTTATGAAATAGAAGGTCTCAATCATAAAATAGTAAAATATTTACTATAATAATGATGGAAGCGACCATGTTAATGGTTAGAAAACCAATAACATTGTTGTGACAACAATACCAGATTGCAGCAAGCACAATATATTAGCAGTGATCATGTCGCAACCATGTTTTTTCTCTGCGTGTGTCAATAGGTCTTGATCACACAACGCCCTGCGTCAGGGCAAACGCTCTACCGTTTAAGCTGGTCATACATATTGGGTGCCAAATAGGAATGTTGTATTATCTTGATTATATGTTTAAATAAATATAAAAGAAATGCAAACAATCTGTGTTCAAGACAATAAAAGGTCATTTGAGAACAATTAACTCATCATTCCCTATAGGATAACTAGGAATTGAGGAAGAAAATTTAAATTGAAATGAAAAATAACCTTATGAAATCACTTAATTACAGTAGAGTAATAAAACTTATAAACTAATATTAATCATACGCCTGGCATAAAAAAAATGGTAAAAATTTTGTATTCTTGTTTCTATTGTTTTAAATAAATTTGTGGTAATCCATTCAGTATTTCTGAATATAATTTTTATATTTTACTTAACTCAACTATATTGGTAGTGGAATAAGTAGGTTTATTTTTAAGCATTTTTAGCTGGCATAAATTTAACTTGAATTCGCAGCATAAGTTCGCTCATAAAGAAAAAAATAGACAAATTTTAGTAGTTATTTTACCATTTATATGTACAAACTATATTCTACATATTTTTATTTTGTGGAGGAATTTTTTTGTTTGCAAAAGAGCCAAAAATACATAATTATTTAGCATATGCAAAATATTGCATTAAAAACTTCTTAAATATATTAAAAAAAAAACTAAAATATTTAGTTATAATACATGTATATTAAGGTGAACCTTAAGTTATGCATTCTTGGATTCTTGGAGTTTTGTTCTTTTTGATACCAAAGGTATGAATTTTGCATTTTTTTTGTTTGGAGAATAATAAACCGTGCCGGATGGTATCCAAAATTAGCGATTTTTCAAAATTTTTAATATATTTTATATAATTTGTGCGTGTAAATTTTTCTAAAAAAATCGTTTAGGTATATTTCCAATTGAACAAAACTGGTTAGCATGGAAAATCGAGAATTCATAATTTAAGGGACAACTTAATGTACATAACTCAATGCAAGACTAATTTTACCATCTTAAAATTGTAAAATAGCGAAAACTGCCTCATGCATCTTAAACATGCCATAAAAATGCACTACCTACATAAATACATAACATAGTGTTGGCAGGGTTGGATACCAAAGCGAATAAGTAACCGATTCATATTTATTTGCCGTATCGGTATACGGCCTAGTATTGTTAGTATAAAAAGACTTATACACTCACAATCTATTTTCCGTTACCGACTGTAGTTTATTTTGAATATAATACGTAGAGTTTGCTTTTAAATGAAGCATTAATTGAAATTCATAGAAATATATTTTTAAAGTATTGTAATGAGTCATTCGAAAAACAAACTATAAAAATTTACAGACATTCAGTAGGAGTTGACTTTTTCTCTTAAATGTAAAATTTTATGTTTTCTGTTTCTAGAAATAGAAATTCATATTTCTTTTTGTTTTTCTATCACAAAATTATTTCAATAAAAATTACAAGATTTTATTCATATACGCATACACACATAGAAAATAAAAATGTATACATCGGTGTGTGTTGGGTTTTGTAATTACATACAAATAAAAAAAATCTTTCAATTTGAAAAAAACCTCAAAAATCGTTTTTCTACGTTTTGTCAGTTAAAAATTTATGTTTATTTTAAACGACTCTCTATTGTTTTTACTACTTTTGTCTGTTATTAAACAAAGATTGAAAATAAATAACTACTAAAAAATCAGTAGTCCTCTCTTTGATTGTATTTTCGATTAATTTAATATGTATATTAGATTATTTTTAAAGAAATAATATTTTGAGTGTATGTAAACAACGATTAAAAAAAATAAGTATTTGTTCTCATAAAATTTTAAAATTTCCTAATGGGGGTTTTTACTGTAGAAAGAAAATTATAAAAGGAAAAGTTTCTTATACCAAATACTAAATTTTTAAAATTTATTCATATAGATAAAACAATTTTGAAGTATTGAAAAGAGATTTGTTGTTGGCTGAGGTAGTTAGTCGTATCCAGGTTCCACTGGAGGACCCGACAGTCCTTAAAGTTTATACATTTCTTTACATTTAGTAATTAATTTCAAATATAATATATTTTACGAATAGCATTATCCTCCTGAACAGACCGCAAAGGCTATTCAAACTGTGTAAAAATGAGTGTAAGTGATACAAAACAAATTTGGGAAAAATTTTGGAAATAGAAATTAATCCAAGGGAGCTAAATCTGGCAAATTAGCTGCGAGCTGAAGCAATTTATTGATTTGGGTAAATTTTTTTCAATGTGATCAATTTTGTTTTTGTAATTTTTTTTAAACTACTGTCGCCCTTTATATTTCTATTTTTGTGATCGCTCTTGTATAGTGCGTTAACATGAATTTTTACTTATTTAAGAAGACAAATTGGATTAGTTATTTGAAACTTTGTTAAAGCTTGTCCATTGAAACTTTTTTATAACGTTATTAATAAAAGTTATGTAAAATATTTTCTTTTAAATTTTACTTATACTTAATATAAAAGACCAACAACGCTCCATTAACGAAGTGTAAAATTTACAATAAAATAACTATGGGTAAAGATAAGCCTACTTTTGAGTAAGTGTCACTATAATTAAAGTTTTATTTATGTAAATCGAACATTTTGATTGTTCAAATTTTAGTATTACCATTGAGCCTCTTATGAGATCAACTTTACTACGTGAAAGGAGCAAAATATACGTTTTAAAAAGTGTTTTGTTTAAGAACTGTCTTCGTCTGTAGGCTTTAGTTTTTCTAAAACTTCGGACCCTAAAGAAATAACATGCTAACAATTGGTTTGGTTTTGTAAATAAGTATATTGATATCGAAAGCTCGTTATAAAGAAACAAACAATAAATAATTTTATTTCTGTTTTAAGAAAATAATATAAGGGTTTTCATACAAAATAAACAAAATATATTTTTATTAAATTAATAATAAAATAAGGGTAACTTTATAAAAAAAAACAGTATTGGTATAAATATATTTAACGATATTTGAAAACCTACTTTATCGTTACCGTTATTTTAAGTGTAAGGTAACCAACCTTATGCTGTATATGATCCTGAATATTCATAGAATATTGTGTGGTGGTTTTGATGGTTATGGATAATGTTTCACTATATGTACAGCTGTGGAAGTATATACTTTTGTATTAAAAAACTTTAATTTAAACTAACAATTAGTAGGAAAAAGTATATTACCATAATAATAACCATATTTTCTTTATTATATAAAAAAAATAATTTCTGATATTTTATAACTTCAAAAAAAAACACATTTTTATTTCATGAATTACACAAATTATATTATATATATGTAAATACCATCTGTTTCATGGAAAAATATATAATAACTTTAACATCAACAAACTTCAAAAATGTATAAATTAAGCATTGTTTTAAATACCTGCTAATTTTGGTTTAGAAGTTTCCAGCGGGTCCATGATGTTTCCAGTAATGTAGGACAAAATTTCAGAATTCTAAAGCTATTTGTCAATACACAATGAGTGCGTTTTTGAAAAGAGTCACTGACTAGTTAGATTTTCTAAAAATTTCATGTCGACCACTCTTTGGGTTGACCCAAAACATTCTCCCAATGTTGTTTTGCCATATCTTTAAAATGCTTTTTCCATCGTTCTTGAGAGAACTTCGTGCAATAACTTCCTGCACCTTAGTTGTATATTCTCTTTGAGAGATTTTAAAGCTTCTAACTGGTTCACATAGGCCCGAGACTTCAAAAAACTCCAAAGACATTGTTCAAAATGCCCATGAGCTGTGTGTGCAGTTGCACCATGTAGAAACCATATGTTCCACAGTATCATTTCGTCAACTTTCGGCAATAAAATCTGATTGCTACTGGTTCTGTATTTCTAACCTGTCACAGTAACCGTGTTATCCTAGGCGTCCTCGAAAAAATAAGGACCAATGAGTCCTCCGGCGTAATTGGCGCAACATGCAATGACTTTGAGTGGATATGATAAATTTGGACAGAAAATCCATCGTTACCTTGAGGTTCAGGAAATTGTGAACGTAGCTGATGAAGTGCCTGCACTTCCTATGGGAACATCTTCAAGTCTTTTACCAAAATGACGCGCAGAGACAAACGTGTATTGGCCAGTTACGTAGATAGTCGTCTGCTATTGACGGCTTATCCTATACATATTCGGTTACAGCAGCTACACAGAGAAATCAGATTAATTGTAACAATTGTAATCGTAAGGAATAGGTAATTCTAATTTAGAATGCAAGACAATATAAAAAAATACGATGATTAGCTCACACTTTCGACCTGACAATCTGCACAATCCTTACAACTAAGACAGTTTTTTTTAAGGTTTCTCATAAAATTATTTACTTCACTTAGCTATTTCCGTAGGTGAAGCTATGATATGTAATATTCTTCTAAAAGACCTCTTACTGGTATTAGCAGGGCAGCGGCTTTTATGCACTAGAAAATCTAAAATATGCGCTTTAAAAATGCAAGTTATGCAATTGAATGTGCACTAAAAACAAAAAATATGCACTATATGTCCAAAAATATGCACAAAAATTAAAATTTGCTGATTTTTACAAAACTTTTTTAAATGAAATCGAATATTGTTCAATATAACAATTTAATATGCTGTTTACAAATTCTTCCATTACTTTATTTTTAATTAAAATTTAATTTTAATATTAGGAGAATATGAAAAAATATACAGTAAAATACATTAAATAAAAAAACCATTAAATATGCTAATATGTGTACTTTAAAGCCTATTATAAATAAACGTGCATTTACAACAAAATATGGATATATATGCAACAACAAATCGATGCCATTTTGTTGCATTTGTATTAACCCATCTAAAAATCGAAATATATATGAGCATACATGGGCTTGTATATGATCATACATGGGCATACATGGTCATATACGTTCATACATGATATCATATATGATCATATATCTTCGGATTTGAGGGTATATGGTGATATATGTGCATATATTATCATACATGCTCATATATTATTCATGTATGCTCGTATATGATCATATACGTCCATATACCCTCAAATTTCGGATCCGAAGATATATGATCATATATGAGATAATGTATGGTCATATATTGAACAATGTATGGACGTATATGACCATGTATGCCCATGTATGATCATATACAGGCCCATGTATGATCATGTATGCTCATATATATTTCGATTTTTAGATGGGAAGTCCAAAAAAATTTACGGCTATTGACTAAAAAAATGCATTTGCTTTAAAGTCGCTGCCCTGGTTAGTAGTAACAAATGCACAGTTTAAAACAATATTTAAAGTGAATTTTTTAACCGTATTTTTTCAGATTGCGAGCATAAACCCATATTTACGTATAAGTATATTTATAAAATATAAATACGCAATTTAAATGAATCAATATATTGAAAAACTGAAAGAAACCGGTATTGTATTTTAGTTATTCTTATAGAATAATCTTATCATGGGTGTAAACAAAAATTTTGTTTTGTCGGACGGTGTTATTTATGCAACTCTAGTTGAGATAAACTAAGAGGAATCAATTTAAAAATATCAATTTTGAGCACTACCCTTTATGATTTTGATCAAAGTTGGAGTGGATGTTGGTTTTTGCAATAACATATTCTGCTACAACAAAATTTCAGTTGGAACATTATCTTTCATTTGACCGATAAATAAAATTGATTGCGACAACCAAATAATACGGTTTCTGAAATCAAACCATTCAGTTCGTAAGGAATTCGGTTGTCACAATGAATCTATTTGCCCTGTGTACATGTGATTCAATTAGCAAATTTAATGATTTTGTCTTTTTCATTTAACAATTTTTTTTAATTGTGGAATTTAAGATTTTTTTTGTGAGCGATATTATCATATATGATGAGAAAAAAAACGTTAAGAGAATTTTGAATTTGAAGTTAAGCTGTTTGAGGGTGTGTCACTACCTAAATCTGAAAAAAATATAACAGTTCATTCGACTACAGAGTGCACAGCTTTATAAATATTTGTTGATAATAATATAAATTTGCACTTTATTAACCTTATTTATAGGTTTTTAAACTCAGATAAACAAAACCTCAACGTTATCAATCTTAATAAATAAAAACGTCATTCATTGAAAATCGCCTTAAATAATATTTTGTATGAAATGTTTTAAATTGAGTTTCATATTATCATGTATGCATAAGACGCAGAATATTATTTAGTTTACAGTTTGCAGTTTAATAAAAAAGTTTTCAGTTTAATTAAAAACAAAGGAATATTTATTCATTTATTCTACAAAAAATATATCTTTTAAAGCTTTTATACATTTGTTGAAATTAATTTATTCTCATTTACCGTTATTTTTCATTTTCATTCATTTTTTTCGTTTTTAAGACAAATCGGAATATTTTGTGTTATTTGTTTTGATTACATTTATTACAAATTTAAATTTCTTTTACTGTCTGTATCAAAAAAAAAAATATTCCAAAAATTCCTTTATTGTTTTTATTAAAAAAGTTTGTTTATAAACAAAATTAATTCGAATTACAAGAACTTGAGTGTTTAAGGCCATTAACAGATGTGTTTATAGAAACGGAAACAATTTTAAATTAATGAATAATCAGTTATTTTTGCGTAACTGGTAGGTAAAATTTTAACATTTGTTATTAACTGATTAATCTTTTGTTTTCACTGATATATTAGTTGTTTAAACACTTTTTGAAAATAAATAACAAAAGCCATTTGATTTAAATAAAAAGTAAGAAGACCGTCTTTAAAATGATATTTTCTGTTATTTTAACTTACAAACTGTTTTAAGTGTACAACTTGTTGGTACAACTGGATGTTGGTTTCCACCATAAAAATTTGGCGTATATAACTGAATTTTGGTGACAACACATAAAATATTCAGCACTCACATTTGATTTGCATTTCCTACTGCAGATTACATGGGTGTTTTAATGCTCAAAATCGGATAATTGTATATATGGTGAAATTAAAAAAATACAGAATTTTGGATTTGGTCAGGGTTTTTTTAAATCATTTTTTTTTCTAGTTTATTTTCAAAGTACGTATAAATTTCAGCAATAACAGCGTATCTCCATTTTTCTTGATTTTAAGTTATTGATGCCAAATTCATCAAAAACTTGAAAAATGTTGACCATCTCCCATTTTTTGTTGTGGAAAACAATGTTACTTTTGATTTTAGCTTTAACCGTCCTGATAATATTTATATATGTAGATGCCGTGTGTAGTTATCTTTACGTTATGGTTTAAACTTACGTCATACTTACACATTGCATTGCATTGTTATGAAAGGAATCCCCTTATAATTAATTAAAAGAAAAAAACAAATTGATTGTACGTGTGCGCCGTTTGGATTCTCCTTTTAAATTCTCAGTTCTGGTTTGATGTTTATCTTTACTGTTGCTGGACCATCATCAAGAACAAACAAAAAGGTGTGATTGGACCCTACTTAAGTCCCCAGAATTAGAGGAACCGTCAGAGGAAGTCTTTAGAAAATTTAACATGAAGAAATGGTTATCTAAATGTTTTCGCGTAACTTTGTTGAAAATTGTATTTATTGGTTTTAACTTTATTTGTTGCTTGTGGCTCGTAAATTTGTGTTAGATCGAATGCGGAAGATATTGATATCTTGTGTAAAAGAGAACTACATCTAACATGAATGTTTCAGTAATGAGAAATGGTTTCTTGATGCAAGTGAAGCCTCTGATATAGAAATGGAAGGTGAAGTTGAGCAATTGTATAAAGCCTCATTGAGTCGCGATAGATTTCAGAAAACACTACTCATATACACAGCCAAACCACCTAGAGGTCAGCGACAGGTAAATGTTGGAGAAAATATTGGTATAAATGTGACAATAGACAATTTTTTTACGTAAATCCCGTTGGCCAGTCGGCTTCAAGTTATTCCAAAAGAGCTACGGCCAAACAAACATTACTCTTTTGTCGGTCGTTATCGAGAAGAAGAAAAGTGTTTAATATCTGTCAGCTATGCATTATACTCGAGGGTAGCCGACGGTAAATGAAAAAGAAGAGATTAATGACTTCTATAAAAAAACACAGCTTTACTCAGCAATGGGTGTTGATTTTTTATTTTTTACCTTATGCTATAATAGTAGTACAAAGTTGGATGTAAAGTATTTTTTAATTTTTAATAACCAATAAAGCATAAATAAAATACAAAAAATACTATTATTTTAACTTGTAACTAAATGTATAAAGAAATTTTCAGGAACTACGGTACGGACTATTTGAATTTGGGTGGCTCCATATCCAACCCAAACAAAAAAATTTTATCCTGTCCTGAAAATATGATTTTTTGACATACGCGGTTATATCTGAAACCCACAGAATTCTTAGTAAAATTATATTTTTCTTGTTTAAATAGTTGTTTGCAAAAACATAAAGCCTAACATCACTTTTCTTATAAATTTATTACTTTGTCAATTTTAAACCAGTTTAAATAGAAAAAATAACGTTTCACTTTGAATTATAGGCCTTTTTTAGAATAAAGCCGTTAAAAATTAAAAAAATTAGACAAAATTAGATTTTATTGAAAATATTTCCACACAATTGTGTTAATCATATAAACGTATGTATTTGTAAGATCTAACTATCCCTTTTTCTAAGCCTGTTCAAAAATAAAATATCTATTGTTATTTTTTCTAAAAATTTGTAATGCATCTATTCAAAAAATTATATTTATCACTGTCATACAGAGTACTTCTTTTCTTTAAAAAAAAAAAAATATTACGTTCTAAAAAAATTTGGTTAACATATTTGCAATCAGGATATCAAAGTCCCCTAAGCTATTATTTTCATGAGAAGAGTTTTCTTGTTACACGAGATAAATTACCAACAAATCAGTTAAAATATATGTGATCATACCGTTATGACAAACAGGAAAATTGGGCAGTTGGGAGAATGCAGTATATACAACGAATCACTATCTCTTCTTTTTTTTTTTGCAGATATGACTTATGCCACTTTTAAAATACACCCATCCCTGGATTAGATGAGTAATATTAATAATGTCAATTTAGAGCTTTCATTAAATATATGCTTTGGTATGCAATTTTAATCTAGTTCGGGTTTTCATAAGTTTGTGGTGATTTTTGTAACAGCCAAACATAGCGGTTATATACCCTCCTTTAGTGGTGTTACTTCATCTGTTCATATATTATTGTTCGCAAATTCAAATATAATGTAATCAAATTCGTTGTACTGACTGGCAAGACGGAACCCTGCTGGTTTTAATTGGAGTCAGTTCATATTTAAAAGGTGCTCCTATAAATCTCGCACCAAAATGGGATTTAAGGCTTTTGCGTACAATACAGATTATAAATGTTACTCACTGACTGACTCATTCAACATCGCCTCGCCTAAACCGTTGAAGCTAGAAAGTTTAAATTCCTTATGCATGTTCTGGTCGCTTATGCTACGGGGTAACCGAATGCTTAAACAAGATTTTCAGAAAATCTACGTGGAGAAGCAAACCGAAAATACTCCCTCTTAACCACGTGCCCAAACACTATTGGCTAGAAATCTAAAATTTAAAATGCTTTTTGGAATATTCGCTAGGATCATGTTCAAAATAGAATTTAAAAAATACATCGTCTCCCTCTTAGGGGTCGGCCAAGCCCTCTTTGACTAGAAGTCTGGTGGTAATATAGGAATTCCACAGGGGAAAAGTTCTCTATTAACCGCCTACACAAACCGCTTTGCCTAGAAACCTGACATTTAAAGATCGGTTGAAAATGAAACAACAAAATTGAGAAACGAAATAGAATAAAAACACTATAAGTTATGTTGTAATTTCCGTTGGCCTTATTTTGTAAAGAATATATATATTCTAAAAATGTCAATAAAAAGAAATTTTAAAGAGAAACATACAGCTTAAAAAAATAATTTTTAAAATTTTATATAGTACCTTTTTTTAAATATAGTGTTGCATTTCATATAATTACGAGGGAAGTTCGAAAAGTCACGGACTTATTGATCTGCCCTCGTAATACCTGTTTCTTTTTTTTATCAAAATAGTTTGTTTAAACACAAAATCATTTCAATATAAATTACAATAAATTATTCAAATATACATATATGTTGTGTTTTGTAATGACATACAAATAAAAAAACTTTCAATTTGAAGAACTAACCACAAAAAGTATTTTTTCTAACGTTTTGTGAATTAAAAATTGATAGTTATTAAAAATGAGCAATTTTTTTTATAAAACGTGGTGTATTTTATTGCAATTTCGTGGAAGCTTTTGCTTAATAAAATATTTTGTCATATTTTTTCACTATAGGAAAATTTTATATTTTTTCACCTCAAAAATTTTTTTTACCACAAAAAGTGTTTTTCACCTCAATAGTTTTTTTCACCACGAAAAGTGTTTTCACATATAAAAGAGGGTTTCGCATTCAAAATCTTGTTTTTAACCTCTATAATGCTTTCACATATAATTTTTGTGTGTATTACTTTTATAAAAACCAATGTGCAGGGTATAAAACAAATGCGTTTAAACGCAATTTGAAGTATTAACTTGTTTTAATTTAATGTTTTGCTTTCCAATATAATTTTCCCCTGTACATAATTGCATGAAAAACAAATTAGAGTTCCACGCTCTAAAGAGTGTCTTTAAATTTACAACTATATTGGAGATATTCCTTCAAGGTTAACCATAGACACGTAGTAGAATCATGTAGAAAATTTTTAAATGTATACCAAATTTGATAGGCTTTGCCAGCTTAATTGTAAGTTAATTATATACTTATGTATTGTAAACATTTAGTAATAACTAAAATTTCACAAATTTCTAGTCTTTTCTTAAAGCCCTTTTCGCGTATAAAAAAATATTAATGTGTTTTTAAGCATTTAATCAGAACAATTTTCAAGAATTTGTATTTTGTTAAGTACATAAATATGAAATTTGCATACATGTAGTATGTTACTCCCAAAATTAACAGACATTTAAATTTCTACACTTTTAATAATTTTATGGGTTACCTACTACCATAGTAGTAAATTTAAACAAAAATTTATAAGAGTGCATATTTCTCACTTTTGAATTGGTTGAGAGTTGGCATCACCGGTTGTTGAAAAATACATTTATATAAAAGCTAACCCATTCTGATGATCTTGTCATTATAACTTAAACTTTCAACATGAAAACAAGTGTAATTTTAACATTTTTATTTGTTTGTAGTGTTCTAAGCATACAACAAGTGAGCGGAGATGCCCACTCTCTGCTGGATATCTGGAGAGAAGTGAACAAAGAAAATAATTACGATATACAACACAGTACAATAATTTATAAAAAAATAAAAGCCGAACAACAAGCCATGGCAGAACTGGACACAATTGTAAGACGTCATTTAAGAAATAAAAATTCCGAATTACTAGCAAATGCAATCATTACTAATACATTTCCGGAATCTCAAGTAAAACTAAGAGATATAATTGACAATATGTTAACAAACTATGATTTACAATTAATTGATGATATTTTACATGATACCATTAATGATGTGAGTACTACCAAGTCAATGTCTAAAATGATAAATTTGTTGTGGTATATTTACAAAGAAGGTGATTTAAAAAGTTTTGAATTAATGTTATTAACTCAAATTAAATTGTTTCGTTTATACAATGAAAAAAATCATAATGACAAACGGGAATTTTTAACTGAATATGCCTTTATATTGCATAAAATTCAAAACGATCATCTATACAAATCAGTTAAGCTACACTTGAAAGCAGCTTTGGAAGAATTTGTTGATAAACTTCCAGACAATTTACAATATATATTGTTTAGACCCTATTTTTGCCTAATGAATGCTAAATATTCGGAATATATATATACAGCTATTGGATCTAATGGATCTTCTGCAGGTAAAATCGACTCAAATAGTCGTTACATATGGGTGTGGCATGATAATCCAACTATTGACGATACCAGTTATATTATGTCTGAAATATCTAGATCCGATTATGGTAATAATACAAATTGGAAAGTTACTCTGAAGGGTACCAAATATAATATATACTATTATTTGATGCCTTCGACAAATGTTATTGCTGGTTGGGAGTCAAATGGACAACCTTTTAATTATATTTGGGATATTGAATTTATCGACAATGATCGTGTTGTTTTTTCTCAAAATGGCTACTTGATGTGTTCCACTGACAACAAGCAGGATAATGAGAGGCGTAATGTTCATGGTTATAAAGTTGGCAAATATACATCTAAAATGGAAGAATGCCAATGGTATTTGGGAAGATGTGATCGAAGAAAATTGTAATAAAAATAATGAATATTAAATAAAGTTACTTTATTGTTCCATAAGAAAAATACTAAATGTTTGCTTTAAATTTCCATAGAAGTTGTTGTGACAAACATCTACATAATTTTAGTGGGAATAACCAAATTACTATTATAAAATCGCTAAAATATGGAAATTTTATACCGGTAATTCGCTGATGGGGACAATTTTACATAATATCGTTAAAATTTTAAAAGGTTTATAAAAGTTTTGAAATATTTATAACAGTTTTGGTAGGCAGTTTCTTTTATTTTAATTTAAACTATACATTTTTAATAAACTTTTTTTAAGAATTATATTTTTTGAGTTGTGAGAAAAAAAGTTAGCCGTACACCTTAGTACCTTAAGTATTTTTGCAAGGAAATTCCGATTTTTTTTTCTGCCGAACGTAGGACTTGCCTTTTTAATTTTTACGTTATATCTTTTGCATTTACAGTCGGACCTTAAAGCGTGAAATATCGATGTTTTTGTTTCGAGGGTGCCAATGTTTTGATTTAGGGGCATTGACCTCAAGTCTCCCGTTCTATATCATCACCAGATCTCAGCTTTTACTGCCCCTTGTACCATCCTAACGCCAGAAAATTATCTTTTGCTAAAGAAATATTTCGATAAATCCAGCAGAATAATTTTAATTTTCTTTGCCAAGTGTAGGGGTTGACTTTTTAAATATTTCGTTAGGATCCTTGAGATAGAGAGCAAAAGGTTGGTCTCTTTGAGTTAAACGTAATGTTATATTATACAGTAATTCACGAAAATTTATTTTTTCATCCTAAATTCATTATAGTTTACGTTTAGTTCTTGCTCAATTTTTTTCATTATGTGTAAATATATGTAATACAATATGTTTTAATAATCATAACTTTTTAAACGCGCCAACAAAAAATACATTTTCTTTAGTCTTCGAATGTTTAGAGTTGTGAATAATGAAAATTTAATAAATGAAGTGTTTAATTAATGAAGTTTAGCAAAATATCTTTGCATCCTATTAGTTGTCCTACCACGCTATAAAACATAAAAATTCGGCTATCTGTGGCCACATGTTAGTTGATTTCGTTAAAGTGGTTGCCAACGCATGATTATTGAAAACTTCACAAAATATATTTTTCATTATTGTTTCTTTTAACATAAGAGATACATGGGAATGGTGTGCTCTAAAAATATATTTTCCCCTACAGACTATAGTTTATTTAAAATGAAATACGTTAAAGTTGTTTTTAAATGAAGAATCAATTAAAATACATAGAAATATATTTTTTACCTATTTGACTCAGTAATGTAAAAACCAAACCAAAAAATACGGACTTTCTTTTTTCAACGTCTTATGGCTTCTACTCGTGTTTTACCTAATTTGCTTACTTTGATATGAATCCTGCTGCTTGCAAACATTTTGAAATGACTACTTGAGTGACTTTCAATGATTTTGCAAGTTCTTCTTGAGTTTGACAACAATATTCATCGATTAATGCTTCCAATTCATCATATTCGTAGTTTTTTATCTGACTTGGGCGGTATTTGTCTTACGTGCTAAAATCACCACTTCTGAACCGCACATACCATCTCTCGCGCATTAAAATCGATGGAAAATATTCAAGAGAAGCCTTGGTGAGGAATCATTGTGCTTCAGCTGCATTTTTCCTAAATTGAAGTAGAATAGCAAAACTCACCGCAAATGATGTTTTACTGGCACAAAACTCGACATTTTCTAAGCAAAATAAACTCTGTTGTTTACACTATTTGGTGCAATGACTAAGTCAGAATACATGACAGGCCATGATCATGTGTTCACATTTTTAAATTATACACCCAATATGAATTTTTTAAAAATGAGCTGCTGACGTTGTTTTGCTTAATAAAAAAGGATACAAATAATGAGTTTTGGTATTGTATTATATAACTACTTACAATGAGAAATTACGATTTTATACAAGCTTGTTATTTAAATTTATTGCAGAGATTTCATGATTTAAATACCATTGATATATGTTTAAACAGTGTAATTAAAAAAAATTATTTAAAGATATTTTTTGTTCATACTCTTAATTTACACGACTTATTTTATTCATAACAATAATGTATATATTTTAAACTTTATAGCTTATAGTGGTTTCAATAATTGCCTGTTAATATCAAGTTTTGCTGGGTTAAAACATGATACATGAATAACATCAAGCGATCTAAATTTTGTAGACTACAAACAAATGCAAATAAATGTTTATATATTTTTAAACGACAAAAAAAAAATAAAAATACTGAACTGCACACCACGTAAGCCAACAATACATTTAAAACTGGTTTTTATGTATAATTTTGATCTTAGTTTGTTTACTAATTTTGAAACAGCTAAAGAAAGAGACATATTTTAAAGTCATATGCATAGACATTTTGTTGATTTTTATAACATACATACTAGGGCGTTTTACAAAAGGCGTTTTTTGCGATTTTTGGAACTCTTGAAGCGAAATATAAAAGTTTGTGATCTAAAAGAATTTCGAACATTTTTTTAAATTTTTTGAAGATAGGTATGGGGTCGCGGAAATAGATGTTATCAAAAAAGGAGGTTATGGAGAAAAATTTTTTATAATAATTTTTTTCTGGTGCGTTTTGTTCATAAAACTAAACGATTCTCTTCTTAATGATGCGATGCCAGGAAAAATATTATTTGTGTAAAAAATTATTATATTAAGGACCACTTTCATAGCCCTAAAAGAACCAAATTATTATTTTCAACATTTCAAACTTCAATATCTTTAAAAGTTTGTTTCAAGATGTTAAATGAGTTAAAATGATAATTTAAATACCTTTATTTTGGTGTATATAAGTTTTTATCTGTCTTGTGGAAAAATATTTAAAAAAAAAAAACAAGTAAGAGCGGCTAAATTCGGCTATGCGAATCTTATATACCCTTCACCATGGTTGGAAAAAACTGAAGTTTATATATGGACATATATGAAATGGACAGATTTATATACGGACGCCTTTAAGAGGAAATCAACCATTTAGTTTTGTGATAAAACTTAGACTCGGGAAGATTTATGGTTCCAGAAAATAGGTATTTAAAAAAAATTTATGTTTTGGGCATATCTTTTTTGTATCTGAACCGAAATTTCCGACTTTTTCAGCAAATATGTTATACTAAAGATTTTCGATCTTTTGCTATATAAGACGTATTCATAGGTCACATAACAGCTCTAGAATAGTGTTTCTTGTTTGTGTGTAAAAGGTGAAGAGGTGAAAGAAAATAATTTTAACAAATCGTTGAAAGAAATCACTAGAACTGCATGTGTTTTATTTCTACAAAAACGTTTGATTTAGCTGGCAAATTTGCATTTAGGATTTTATTTTGCTTTTTTATTAAAAAATATTTTTAATTTCTTTAGCTTAATTTTAAAAAATTTGAAGGAAAATAGTTTATAATTTTTTTTTATAAATTATTATAAGTTATGACCTAAAATAGTTGCACTCAAAGGGCAATTATGTATAAAATTTTCTTAATATATGAGAAATTAAATGGTTTAAAAATCTGTTTATAAATTCTTTTAAATCGGAGCAAAAAATAGAAATAAAAACATTTGTATTTTGTTTGTATCAGAGGGTTTTTATAAAAATTTTGATGTTTTTAGCCTATTTATGGATTATTTAATCATTAATATAAAATTTTATATAAATTAATTATAAAATGTTAAAAAAAAACAAGTCTTAACAAAATAAAAAAAAAAAAAATGTACAAAAATAAAGTGAATTGACCGGGATGCGAACCCGCGGCCATAGAGAAAAAAAGTATTTGTGACATAGCGTCTAAACAACTGAGCTATTGAAGCTCACACAAAATCATCGTTAATAGAGGTACATATATAAAAAGTCTTCGTTCATTAGAGATTTGTTTGGTTTTTATTTAAATGACAAATCTTTGTATGTGTTTGTTGTTTGTGTATAAAAGGTGGAGATAAAAGAAAAGAATTTCAACAAATGGATGTGTTTGTTATGCGTAAAATTCTACATACATATTAAACAAAGGGATTTTACAGAAAAAATTAGAGGTAGTCCTGGTTTTTTGCTAATATCTCAGCCATTTATTAACCGATCTGTGTGATTTTCAATACCAAACAGAAATGGATCACATGTAACAGAAATAAATAACAATCAAGTCCTCATCATGTCTGGGTTCTTCGGAAAACCCATTTCAACACACAGACGGACAGATGGACAGACAGACGGACATCGTTAAATCAACTTCGCTCTTCATAAGGACCCAGAATATATATACTTTATAGGATCTAATATCAATATTGTAGAAATTACAAACGGAATGACAAACTTATATATACCCTTTCACCTGTGGTGAAGGGTATAAAAATATAAAAAAATAAAAAAAAAATTATTTTTAATTTCACACTATTTGAATTTTAAAATACTTGAAATCGGCCCTTTTTAAATGTAGGTAATTGACAAAAGTGCAGAAAATATTTTGTATATTTTCTTAATAAAGAAAAAATATTTTTTATTTTTAATTTCACACTATTTGAATTATACGATACTTGAAGTCGGACTTCTTCAAAGTAGGTAATTGGCAAAAATATTTAAGATTTAATTTACAATTGCTACACTGTAGAAAGAACATAAAGCATGGTTAAGTTAAATATATATAAAACTGTTTTCTAAGTTTGAGCAATAATTCTCCTCTATAAATTTGTTCAGATGTGAAAAAAAACAGTACCGCAAACAATTTTGGCTGCTTGTAAAAGTACTGAAAAAATTGCGGATCATAAGTTACCTTAAAAAATGTGGTGCTTAGAAGGCTATTGACTTTGGATAAAAAAACAAAGCGTTCAAATAAGAGCTGCATAAGTGGCAGATGAAATCAAACAAATTTGGGAAAACGCAAACATTAAATCTATTTAAAAACAAAATATAATCATTAAAATTGCATTCAGATTGAAATGGAGATAGAAAACTTTTCGGTAAGTGAATCGGAAATGTCACACTACTCAGATGACTTTCGATCCACATTTAATATGTTATGTATTGTAATTTTAGATACATTTTTAGCTTTAAATTTCAATTTGTTCATTAAATATGTTGATTGTTGATTTTGTTTATTTAATATTTTTGATTTTGTATGGGAATACAAATATTTTGATGAATTAAATTTTTAAAAATTTTATTTAAACAATGTATTCTATATGTTTATTTAACATCTTAAAAAAATGTTTAAATCTTTTAAAGTAACTGAGGTTTGAAATCTATAAAAAAATAAATAAATTTACTTTTAAGGCTATCAAAGTGGTCCTTAATACAAAAATTTTTCACAACAATAATTTTTTTTTGGTATCGCATCATTAAGGGAGATTTGTTTATTTTTATAAACAAAACGCACCAGTGAAGAATAATTAAAAAAAAAATTCCCCATTATCTCATTTTTTTCATAAAATCTATTTCCGCGACCCCATACCCATCTTCAAAATATCTAAAAAAGAAATTCGAAATTCTTTTAGATCACAAACTTTAATATTGCAAAACGCCCTAATACATACCTATAAATCAAATTAAC
Organism: Eustalomyia histrio; assembly: GCA_949748255.1. Taxonomy (NCBI): domain Eukaryota; kingdom Metazoa; phylum Arthropoda; class Insecta; order Diptera; family Anthomyiidae; genus Eustalomyia; species Eustalomyia histrio. Next base: position 66,498,603 of record OX456523.1, on the reverse strand, counting down.
ATTTAAAACAACAAAAAATTTATTTATACCCAGTAGAAAGTAAGAATCTAAAGAACAGGTTGCCGAACAACTTATATGGCATTAGCATAAGCTCTTATTTATGTTCTACAACCAGTACTTCTTGTAGAACCAGTTGTAGAGCTGGTTCTGAGACTGTGGAACCTTATATTTCGACTCCCAGAATCAGATCTAGAATCTGTTTTAGGAAACCGGTGCTAAAAGAACCTGTTCTAAAAAATTTTGCGGGGTAAAACTGTTAGTATAAGAATAAAAAAAATTTCTTTGCATATTGGTTTAAAAATTTAAAGCTCTTTCTGTAGCTGCTTGAATATTAAATACGTTGTATTGATGGTACTTTCATAATGTTCGGAGTTTCCAACATAAGACGGTGCCACTAACTGCTCTCAAGTTGAAATATACATAATCTGCACTCAAGGAACAAGCTTCACCATATTTGTAAACAACTTCATAAATATAATTAAAAACATCATACATTTTAAACATTTCATAAATATGATGAAGCTATTTCCTAAAAGTGCAAAATGCTGACATGTTTCTTCATAATAAGAAAAACCTTTATTAAGTATGATAAATAATTTTTAAAAAATATTAAATAAGATTTATAAAACTCTTCGTCTAATTTATGAAGAAGTTTTATCTAAATATTAAAAAGTTAAAGATTTAAGTGCTTTAAATATCTTTTGTATTGTGCTTTATTTTAAGTGGTTTTTTATAGTCGAAATCAAGTTCATACAGAAAAAATTTGTTTCATGTTTTTTTGTTTCTCGTCAATATTTTAAAATAAAATTGAAGGATTTCTTTAAATTTAAAATTTTTCATGGTAAGGATTTTAAAAGTTAAGCCACAAGATTCTATACATTTTTACGTTTCTAATTAAAACAAGTAAGAGCGGCTAAATTCGGCTATGCCGAATCTTATATACCCTTCACCATGGTATTCTGAAGGAGATGAATACATCGTTGGAATCTACTACCTCATAGCTCTCCACAAACAAGCGGTATCCCCATTTATTTTTTCTTAAATGTCCAAAAATTTTAATCCAAAATAATATGTCATGTAAAATCTCAAATTTATATTTTTCCATATGTTTCAGCGCTTTTCTTGTCAAATTTGGCATTTTCTAGGCAAAAAAAAGTTGGCGACACTACTATTTATTTTTTATTTATATCATTCACAATAGTTGTGAAACGTATTTAACCTACGTATTTATCTTCACACTCTTATTAAACAAAGGGATTTTACTGGAAAAATTAGAGGTAGTCCTGGTTTTTTGCTAATATCTCAGCCATTTATTAACCGATCTGTCTGATTTTTAATAGCAAACAGAAATGGATCACATGTAACAGAAATAAAAAAGAATCAAGTCCTCATCATGTCTGGGTTCTTCGGAAAACCCATTTCAACACACAGACGGACAGACGGACAGACGGACAGACGGACAGACGGACATCGTTAAATCAACTTCGCTCTTCATATGGACCCAGAATATATATACTTTATAGGGTCTAAGATCAATATTGTAGAAATTACAAACGGAATGACAAACTTATATATACCCTTCCACCTATGGTGAAGGGTATAAAAAGGGATTAGTGAAAAAAACATCGAAAAACAAAAAACAAGATTAAATATACAAAACTAAAATTATAAAAATGTCTATATGTTAAAAAGAGTTAATAAATTTTACCAAAACCAATTATTTCCGTGTTTTTATGGCTTTGTTTAAGCTTGAAGTTAGGGATTGAAAACAAGTGTAATTATTATGTTGTTCACTGTTATGTTCGACTTTAATTCCAGTGTCCGTTTTGCTCGAACATGCTATTGAATTTAAGTGTAATTAAATTATAAATCAAGACTTGAAATTGGAAAATATGACTTGAATAACACTTGATTTTAGCTTTAGTTCTAGCAAAAATCTTTATTGGGATAATATTTATAAATAAGTATCATAAGAAGTATCGTGAAATTTATTCAATTTTATATATTCTTTTGATGAGTTAATGACAAAAGATTAAGGATACGGATATAACACAACTTTGTCATCTATTTCATTTCTGGTTTTACTGTAAAATTTCTTGAAACAATATTAGTGTCTTGAAATATTTTACATTTGTCAAAATTTTTTAGAACAAGTTATCTAGAACAGGTTCGTTTACCTCCGGTTCCATGAAACAGGTTTTTAGAACTGATTACTGGGAATTGATATGTGAAGGTTCACTGCCCCAGAACCAGTTCTATAATTTTCAAAAATTTCTAAAATTAATTCTGAAATTAGCAAAAAAAAATTGTAAATATTCTGTAATTTGTAAAACGTAAATAGCAAAAAGATTTGCTAAATAATAATTTTTTTACTAAAACTCAGTACAAAAATAGTAAAGTAGGATTGAAATCCGTTAACAAATTTGTCTACTAACATTTTTCTGGTTCTAGAACCAGTTCCGAAGCAACCTGTTCTAGTTTGCATGAAACAAACCTATTGCTTATTAGTAAAACTCTTTACAAAAATAACCGGTTGTAGATCATGAATTCAGCACCTACTCTTTAGCTTTGAAACGCAGAGAAAATTCATGGTTGCAGCTTGATCACTACAACTTTATTATGTTTGCTGTATTCTGATATGGTTGTCACAATCAAGATATTGATTTATAACATGGTCGCTATGATCATTATAATAGTAAATGTTTTGTTATTTAATGATGGACACTTTCTATTTTATAACATGTTTGGCTGTAACTATACTATGGTAACAAAAATATTGACTATGAATAAAATATGACATTATAGCATAATGTCAACTGACCCATTAATGTCCAATTAGTTTTTTTTTTAATTTTAGAAAGTGTGAAATATGATTATATATTACCATTTTTACATGAGTGACTGAATTGATACAATTTTTTATAAAAACATGACAGTATTATGACTGTAATTGTCAAAGTCATGTTTTATTTGATTTATAATTATTTATTGATTGTTATCAGCATTTTATAGTTTCAATTATCATATTCTGTCATAGTCAGAAGTTTTATTACGAGAGTTTGGTTATAAGAAAGATAAGAAAATATTGACTATAAATTTGGTAGTGGAGACCATATTGATAGTAGAACCTATTTATAAACCAATAACTCGATTGTAACAATCATACCCCAATAAAGCAAGCCTAATATTGTAGCAGTGATCATGTTACAACCATAATTTTTCTCTGCGTGTAGTGAAAATATTCTTAGATGCTAAGGGCTCTTTCTAAAACAAAAAACCTGAGACTGATATGATGAAAATGATATGATTGCCCCACCAGGTTAAATAAGATTAATCAGTAAAAATAAATGTTAAAACTTTACCTACCAATTCCTTAAAAAATAAATGATTTTATCATTTATTTGAAATTGTTTCTGTTTTTGTATTTTTTTTAAATCTACAAATGTATGTAAGCATGGCTATAGACACTTTTAGTGTGAGTGTGTTTCTGTATGTAAGTGTGTTTATGAAGTTCTTGTAATTTGAAATAATTTTGTATATATACAACCAATTTATATAAACAACAAATTGGAATTTTTTTAAATATTTTTCTTTTGAAACAGACAGCAAACAAAATTTAAATTCGAAATAACTGTAACGGCAAAAATAAACCACAAATTTCCGTTTTGTGGTTAAATTTCAAACAAATGAAACAGAAAAAATCGGTAAATAATAGTAAATTATTTCGAAGAAATAAATGTATGTTCCTTTATTTTTAAATGGAACGGAAAACTTTTTTTTAAACTACAGCAGTAAACTACATAATATTCCGAGTGAATGCTTCAAAATATTTTTTCGGGAGAACAACTGGTTTTTTGAGGCAATCCAGTCATCGCCCCATTTTTTAACTTCTGCTGGGACAGGCCATATTACATCGACCGGAACGAGTAGTAGTCGGAAGGAGCAAGGTCTAGAGGATACGGCGGATGCGGAAGGACTTTTCATTTTAGCATTTCCAAGTAGATATTCAGTGGTCCAGCATTTTCATGCTGCAAAATCACTTGTTCGTGCCATTCTCGGTATTTCGTCCGTTTTTACTTCTGTGCGTAGCTCGAACGTATGAGTTAAGTTCAATAGCGTTTCCCGGTGATCGTTTTATTCTGTTTGAGCAGGTCGTGGTAGATCATGGCTTGACGCCATGAGTATTAGGCTTTGCGAATACTGTTGATGGTTATTTGGGTAAAACCCAATACATTTTGCACTTCAGGTTGTCGTTATGGATCCACTTTTCATCACTTATCAAAAACCAATGCATTCAAGGAGCTGCTCACAAGCAAAAAATCGCTTTTCGACGTCGCGCGAATTCCTGGCTTTTCAATCCAATGGCTTTTAGGCGGTTGCTGGTTGTCGCCTCATCTACTCCTAATAATTCTAATAACTGCTGAAGCGTTTGATATTCGCTCACATGGAGCAATGATTCCAATTATTCATCTTGAAACTTTTTGGTTAAACTGGCCGTTCCTTGACTCGAATATTTAATATTGTTGTTTACGTTTCAAACAAATGACACAAGCTGCCAAAGAGGTTCATTCACAATAGGGTTTAGCGGCAAGACATTGGAAACTGGAATATTGGTTCATATACCAGTGGCGGCCTGTTGTGTTAAATGCTCATTATTAATTTAAGGTCCTAATATATGACCATATTTATCATATTTAACTCATATATGTTCATACATATATATCTAAAATACATATGTAAATCATTAAAATCATATATTAAAAATAAAAAATGCTTTTTTAGTGCTAACCTAGAAAAATAGTTAGCACCACTGAATTCATCGTAATCGAATTAGGTTCAATCACTGGGTATCCCCCTTATAACCAAAAGAAGTGTCCAATTCGAGGATTGTTGTATAAAATTTCGAGAAAACAAAGTCGGTCTTTTGAACTTAAATTTCTATAGCTTTTTATTATATGAACATATATCTATTGTTTTCCTTACTTCCTGTAAAATAAAATCTAAATCGTAGTAGATCTGAATGTAGTCTTATCAAGATAATGTATGAAGATTATTCATTAACCACAGAAAACAAAAAAATAAAAAATAAGACACAATCAGACACATTCATTCATATTCATTTGGATTTGTCTAGTGAGTTTTGTATTCATGTATGTGTACTACTAGTCTGACGTACTGTAACAAAACATCAGTGGTGGAGCACTAAATGACAAAATGTCACTGTTTACTTATTTTAATTAAAATTCGCATGTCAAAAAGAATGAATAAATGGTTGGAAACAAAAAGTATAAACCATAAACAAACTAAACAGAAGAGAAAAATAAATGAACAACCGTATTGTTTATACACTAAGAATTTTATGTAGATTACCGTTTGTAGTTTAATAAAAAAAGTTTTCAGTTCCGTTAAAAATAAACGAGCATACAATTATTATTTTTAAAACAATATTTTAACTTTTTTATACATTTGTTAAAAATGATTTACAGTCGTTGAACACTTTTTTTCAGATTCATTTTTTTTTGCATTTAATTGAAATTCTGCAAAGAATTTATTTTTGTCATAACAAATTAAATTTATATATATACACACAAACGTAAGGTCATTCATATCACATGTATGTTATTTATAGACTATGTGAGTCAACATTTTGCAAAAATTACTGAATAATCTTTTATTTTTACGGAATTGGTAGATACAATTTGAACATTTATTTTTAACTGTTTAGTCATTTGTTTAAACAACATTTAAAAATAAATAAAATAAACTATTTGTTTTAAATGAAAAGCAAGTAGATATATGATATCTGTTAAATGGTATTTTTTGTTATTTTAACTCACAAACTATTTCAAGTGTATATACGTTTTTGTTTAACAGTCCCTAGTGGTTGCTAAGAAAATTGGCTCTGATAGTGATGATATTTGTAAGTCAGATTTAATAAGAACCTTTTATTAACAATTTAATGTTAAAGAATCAAAATAAGTTGACAAATTGGGCTACCAAATTTTTTAAATAAAGATTGACGTATAGTCATATTTAGGTACAATCTAAGCAATCTAGTTAATTTAGACTTGATTACTGAATGAGCTGCTCAAATTTAACAAAAATGTAGATACAAACTTTATATAACAAGAAAAAAAATCTTAGCACTCGAAATCATTGAAATTATTAAGCAAAAACATCCTATGAAATCTGGCACAGAAGTGTCTCTTTTTATTATAATTTTATTTTTATTTTCATGGCCATTTTTTGAAGAACTTTTTTAATATAAAATTTTTTTAAAAAATCATTCAAAAAATATCAAAATATGCAAAAATATGCATTTATAAATTTAAAATATGTTAAAAATATGCATCTAAAACCAAAATACGCAAAACTATGAATTTTATCGAAAATAAGCAAAAGCAAATGGATGTCATTTTTATGCAAACTTTATGATTCGGAAAGATAATTGGTCGACATCGTTCTTAGACAATCGACAAAAAACATGCATTTGCATGGAACTCACATGGAACTCACAGCCCTACTTATAAGTATACCTTTTATTATTTAAAATAACATACGTACATATAATAAAATTTAAAAGCAACAACCAAAAATACCTTTATGTTGTTTATGGTATTTTTACATATGATAAAGTTTTACGTATACACATATGTACATTTTCTAATTTATCTTTCTTTTTGTAACAGATTGTTAATAATTAACAAATATTAACTTAAATTTATGCTAATTAGTAAAATAAAAGTTATAAAAAAAACATCAATATAAATTAACAATAGTATTAAAGGTCTTAGAAAGGAAAATGAAGTGTTAAATGTTTATCTTATCTTACGTGACTTGACATTTAAGATATCAATATGTTTTTTGCGACACTCACATATGCCCCTAGTGTATACATGTGCTTGTGTGTTTGCTGTCAGGAGTGAATTGAACATGTTTAAACTCATATGGACAATAATATCGTATATACCGAACTCTTTTAATGCGCTAGTCGAAAAATTTAACTCGCCCTAATTTTGAATATGTTGAACTCAATGCTATGTTGAATTCAATCCTACACACAGAATATTATGTAGTTAACTGTTTGTAGTTTAATAAAAAAGTTTTCCGTTCCATTTAAAAATAAAGGAACATACATTTATTTTTCAAAGAAATATCTATATTAACTTTTTTATACATTTATTCGAAATAATTTACTATCATTTACCATTTTTTTCAGTTTCATTTATTTTTTTCATTTGTTTGAAATTTAATAAAAATTTACCCACAACACGGAAACTTGTGGTTTATTTGTGTCCGTAACAGTTATTACAAATTTAAATTTTGTTTGCTGTCTGTTTCAAAAAAAAAATATTCAAAAAATTTCAATTTGTTTTTTTATTTAAATTGGTTGTATATATACAAAATTTTTCAATACAATTTACAAGAACTTCATAAACACACATACATATACAAATACATTCACACAAAAAGTGTTTATAGCTTCATATGCATACATACATTTTGTATTGTACGAGTATATTAAAAAAAAAAAAAAAAAAAAAAAATACAAAAACGGAAATAATTTCAAATAAATGAAAAAAACATTTATTTTTAAGGATTGGTGGGTAAAATTTTCACATTTATTTTAACTGATTATATCAGTTGTTTCTTACGGATGTGTCAGTTGATTAATCAACATTTAAAAATAAATAACAAATGGCATTTAATTTAAATGAAAATTAAGTAGACCGGTTTTTAAATGAAATATCATTTCTTTTAAATGATATTTTCAGTTATTTTAACTTACAAACATTTTTAAGTGTATTTTAAATAATTAAAATACTTTAGATCAATTCATTGGTTAAGAACCGTTTATGAGTAAGCTGGTTCTAGCACAATCTTTCTTAAATTATCCCCAAAGAAATTTTTTCTTTGTTTTTTTTTTGATTTTCCACTCTTTGTCAAAAACATAAATCTAAGTTTCCAAAAAATAAACAGATTCGAAGTTGCAACCTAAATTCTGCCAACTAAATTTTTATTAAACTGTTTTAACCCATTTTATAAAACTTATCGATCCCGTGAGAATTTTTTTGGACAAAATTTCTTAGAAAGATGTATTATTTTTCCAATAAGCACTTCCTCTAGTGGTGGTATACACAATGAAAGTTAAAATTATGTTTATTCGTGATATAACCAAGACTTCTTATGCCCGTAATTTCAGGCAATAGATACTTACCAGTGCTTAGATACCTATTGTTTTTTGTTCGTCTACACGGTAGGAATCTATGCACTGGTAGATATATACTGCTTGAAATTACGGGCATTACTATCACATGCTTTTGATTGCATAATTATATCGCTTTTTTATAAACATTTATTAGGTCTGGAATTAAGGTGTTGTTTCAAAGCAATGACAGTGTAAAATTACGAATTTTTATTGTAATAATTGATTTTTTTTCTGTTTATGGATTATAATATTCTATAAATAGATATTTATTTTAAAATTAATTTTTTTTATGCTGCGAACTGGGCTAGAACTAAGCTCCATCTAAAAATTTGTAAGGCAAATTTTAAACTTAAATATATTTCAGGTTTGAAATTTATATATATATATTTTTGATAGGCATCAGATAAGACTAGATTTCGGATTTCGGGAACGGGACAAGAAGAGGGAAATTTCCCCCCTTGACGGCCTGCCAAACCCGCTAAAGCTGGAAAGTACAAATTTGGTACCTAGGTTCCTCCACCGGCGAAGACAACCTCAGAGATGGTATTTTTTTAAATTTTTACGAGAGGGAACAAAAGTCCTACGCTTTGAAGGTTCCCCTTCGTTGTATATAACAGCCAAGACGGATTTTTTGGAAAAGCTTACGGAAACGGGTAGAAACGAGAAATTTCTCCCCTTGATGGCCTGCCAAAACTGCTGGAAATTTTGAATGAAGATTCCTCTTCCTGCGTAGGTGTCTACTCACACAAAATATTTGGAAAAATTCTATAGGGAGGGAAAAAAGTCGAAAAGTCTTCCCCTTAAAGGCTTGCCCAAATCAATTTGGCTGGAATTTTGAAATTTAAATACATGTTCGGTAGAGTTTGCCCATACTCTAATTTAAATTATTGGACATATAATATATAATTATTGGACATATAATATATAAATTTTACATACCTGTTACTGGGAGTGTGGGCTAACTACTAGTTTTTGGAAATTACTACGAAGAAGTAAAATGTGTCCCCTTGACGTCCTGCTCTAAAGCCGTTTGGCTTGATATAAGAAGCTTAAAATATTTGCAACCTGAAATATAAAATATGTGTTCCCTTGCTTGTGTGCTAATGCTCTAATAAGGTAATTTTAAACAATTTTCATCTGTGGACTCTTGCTATCCTGTATAAAGCTTTTGCCCGGGCAACAGTGTTTCTGCGCTAACAACTTAGCGAGCTTTCCCCGCTAGTCTAATTATAAATATGTGTATGTATAGAAAACAATAAAATTAAAACATTTAAATTTTTTTTATACAAATTAAAATTTCGGTTGATAATTGTGGAAATTAATGATTGACTGCTTTATTGTTTATAAAAATATATGACATTAGAAAGCGTGTTTTTAGAGCTTGAGAACTTTTCTTAAAATTAAATACATAAAGACTTGTTTGATAACTTTTTATTTCGCATTTAGTCTTAAAAAAGAATTTTGGACACTTGTGTACCGCAAAAAATTATGATTTTCATTATGAAAAAATACTTTTGCATATTGATTTTTCAGATAATCTTGAATAAAAAAATACCTTCATAAAAAAGACGTATATTTGACAGTATATTCGTATTGCAAGTGTAGGGCAGTAGAAAAAATTACGACATTGACAGTCTAAAAAACATAAAAACTTTTACCACTTGCTCATAAATTGGCACATACAAGATAATAAGTTTTTATGATGAGACATAAGTATTTAAATAATTCATTGCCATTAAAAAAAAAGTTCAATTGGAAAAAACTTGTATCAGTTTCTTATTGCGTTTGTAACATGTCGAAATATAGGTTTTACACCCCATTCATAGTAGCGAATGGCAAGTAAAATATTTACTATTAGTTTTTAACTAGTCCCTTAGAATTGAATATTTTATATTCAGCTCGAAAAATTTTTTTCACCACTAAAATTTATTCATCATAAAAAATTTTTTCACCTCAAAATTTCTTTCCAACCACAAAATATGTTTTCACATCCACAAAAGTTTTTCACCTCAGAAATGTTTCACCTTCAAAATTTCAACTTTCAATTGAAAAAAGTTGTATCAGTTTGTCATTCCTATTGTAACATGTCGAAATATAGGTTTCACACCCCATTCATAGTAGCGACTAGCAAGTAAAATATTAACTCTTATTTTTTAACCAGTCCCTTAGAATTTAATATTTTATATTCCCCCCAAAAAATTTTTCTCACCACTAAAATTTATTTACCATAAAAAATTTGTTCACCTCAAAATATCTTTCCAACCACAAAATATGTTTTCACATCCAAAAAAGTTTTTCACCTCCAAAATTTCAACTTTAAAGTTTTTTACATTTTTTTGGACATTGGAGGGTGTTCAAAGATTCGGCACAGCCGAATTAAAGCTTTTTATTTTAATTTCGTTAGTTTGTATTTTATTTTCAATAAAAGTTATCAATCTCAAAAAAATTTGATGCAAAAACTAATATTTTAGATGGAGTAATACTCTTTATTTAAACAGAGCTAATATTAGATTTATAGAAATTTTATATACTCACTATCTATAGAAATTAGCATTAAATGCAATATATAAATTAGCATTAAATGCAATAAAGAAGATAATAAATTTTATTCTGATTATGGTTTTTAAGTTTTTATAATTAAAATGATTGATTAACTATAAAATTGTATTGGCTCCGATATGTGTTAATTCCAACCAACTTATTTCCTGTATGTGTGTTTATTCAGTAGTCTAATTTATTTAAATTCAATAAAATTAACATTGACTTTTAAATAGCTATTAATCGCTATTTTTATAAAACTAATAGCTCCATTGAATTAATTGGACTCGAGTTATCTTTAAAAGTTTGAAAAAACGCCTAAATTTCTATCATTTATTTAGTGTGTTACATGGTTTTCAATTAATTTTGGTATGCTGAACACTAAATTTTGAAATCGGTTGAAAATTTTTAAATATATGGTAACTCATATTTTGATGAAAATAGTGTTTTTGATCGTCAATTTAGATTTTTTTAAAATAATAAAATTTTTTCTTTGACTCTTACAGAATAAACTTTTGTTTAAATATAGTTCATCTCGAATTTATTGCACTATATATTGAGTATATTTCACCAAATGCCATATTATCCGATTTCGGATATTTGTAATATTTCCCGCAGATGTACATCAGAATTAAACATTTTTAGAATTCTGATTACTATAAAAAATAATGTAAGCTTTAGGGTGGCACTAAAATATATGGAGTTTGCATGAAACCCGAGCGGATTATTGTGACTCTTAGTTTCCCATGTAGAAAATAAGAACTCAAAAATCCCATGAAGAAAAAGTGGTTTATGGGTCTATTATCGATGGCAACCGAACTTTAGTTGCGTTGTCAACTGGCAACTCAACTGAAATTATAATTGGTGTTATATAAGGCAACTTTCCCCAGTTGCCAAAAAGTTATCGATCATGTAATTTTGACAGATTAGCAACTGAAAATAAATGTAAACAAATAAAAAGATTGACAAAGGAAAAAGTTAATAAAAGTGAATTCATTAAAAAAAAAACACATTATTAAAAAAAATTGTGTAAACAATTATTTTAAATATGCCAGTTCAGTGGAACTGTTTTTTGATGACGATGAAAAGGCTTCAAACGTGTCATCTATTAGACGGAACTTGAGGACAACTTCAATCCATTAGAATTACCGTCTGTACTGTGAGTATATCTTGATGTTTAAAATAATTTTGAATAAAAAGTTGCTTCTTATAGCTTATTTTCGTATTCCAAAAAACACAGTGGTATATTTAGTGGAAGCCTTAAACAAAGTCGTCGTTCAACGACAATACCTCCGCTATTAAAAGTTTGCGCAGCTTTAAGATTTTTTGCTGAAGGAAGTTTCCAAAAATCTCACGGCAATGACTTCAATATAGGAATGGTTCAACCAACGTTGTCGGTGGTTTTAAAAGAAGTCGTACAATTAATAGAACAAAAGCTTGTGTATAGTTTTAAAAATGTCGGAAGAAGAAAAAACAAAAAAAATAAAACCTTTTTTATTCGAAAACGAAGTTTCCAGGGATTGTTGGATGTATAGATGGAACACACGTACATATAATGGGACCGTAGGAAGACATTCGTCCCTTATATATAAATAGAAAAGGATATTTTAGTTTGAATGTTTTGCTGGTAAGTTATTTAACAATTTTTCTTTCTTTTGATCAAGATGATTTCTTTGTAGTTGTGCGATTACGAAATGAAAATAAGGTATGTTGATGCTAGGCATCCTGAATCTACTCATGATGCCTTCATATGGAACAACAGCCCATTAAAGCAAGAGGTTGCTGCAGATTTTGAAATATTTATAACAATAAATAAATATACTTACATTTTAATGTTCCCGCCTTTTTTCTTTTGCTTTAAAAACCTACAGCAACCAAAACTTTGTGGTTGCCAATACAATCACTATTTGGCAACTGAAATTGACAGCTATCAGTTGCCAGTTGACATACGTAATATCATTTTGGCAACTGGCAACGCCACTGAGGTTCGGTTGCCATCGATAATCGACCCATTAACTTCTATAACTGCACACAAGCCGTGCACCTTTGAGGTCTCCATTCTAGAATTTTATGTAAAATTAAAAAAATTTTAGAACTGATTGTGACCCGCTAACTGATACAGAGCTTTTGTTTATTGGCCAGTTGCATTATTTGAATTTGGTGTGGTAATTTTCTATGAGAACACCGAAGGAGGGCGTTGCGATATGTATGGGGGATAGAAAACTCATAAATAACCTCACTCACAATATATTTTCCGTTACCGACTGTAGTTTATTTAAAAAGTAATACGTAAAATTTGTTTTTAATTGAATAAATAATTAAAATACACAGAAAATTTTTTTTTAACTTCTTTTATCAGTTATTCAAAAAACAAACTACACATTAATACCTTTTCTGTAGCAGTTAATATTTTCAGTTAAAATTTTCTTGTTAAAAAAAACTTATTTCAAACCAAAAATAATAGTTTTTTGTAAAAAGTTTATTAAATTTAAAATTATTTGTTTTCCAACCAATATTGTTTACTAAGTCATTTTAACAAAAATGCAAATAATCCTAAACAGTACATCTGGAGCTTAAACGGTTAATTAAGCCAATTTGGGATGTATTAATGTGGTGTTTCCAGATCCCGTTTTGCTTCAGAAGAAACAAGGATATGCAATGCAAAATTAATATACATGCAGTCACTCATTCTTCGCACGAAGCCCTATTTTAGTATCTTTCACAGTTTTCTGAATTATTAATACGGAATTTTTGAGTTCACATTTTTCCATTCGAAGCAAAAGATTTTAACTAGTGTAGCCAACCATAATCTTCTAAAAACTAAACTGCGATCTTGACGATTTTGGCACAAAAATGTTAAAATTATGATTTTTTTACAATATATAATTTTTGAAACTGTCTTTTAAGTCTATAATTTCAAATAATTCCAAACTACATATCCGATCAGTACATCATTAGAAAAGTTCTTCAAATATCTTTTTATTTAGGAATTATATAACTCATCAATTAACAAATTGTGAATTAGTGAAATGCTTTTAGTTTTTTCAAGACTTTTGTAAACAGCCCATTGATTCAACGTTTGAATGTGCTTTCATTTGATGGATATCATAACAAATTTTAAAGTGATTGGAGTTTAGTCTCTGGTTTTATGGCGGTTAACTCTACTTAACCCATTAATGGAAGAAGTTCTTTAGCAACTATAAGTAAATCCTGTTTTAGTATTATGAAAAAACAAAATGAATTAACATCTGAAAAATTGTTTTACAATAATGAAAACTAAGATTGAATGACTCAATAAGATTGTGAATAACATTGCGATAAAGTAAATATTAAGGGTGTTTTTTAAGCCATACTCGAATTAGTGGCCAAAAATTGCACGTCAAGAATGCCCTTCGTCAAGAACAACTGCGTTAATGCCATCTATTGATCTTTTGAATAAAAAAATTGTTGGATTAACATTTAATTTTTTGTGCTATTTTTTAGAATTAAAAGTTTTAAAAAATACCCTTTCCAAAACAGTTGCACATGAAAAATCGGGACGAATAGCAAAGAAAATTTCGTTAATTAATAGGGACACTATGCTCTTATGGGATAAGACAAAAATGGAAAGCCTATTACAAAATGTTTTTTAGTCTGCAGAAATTTTATAATTCTATAACGAAAACTATAATTTTTATTAACAAATTTGTTAAAATGTTTATTGATGGATTTGCTGGTTACGTATTTTGCGTTTCAGCTGACGATATTCTCATTTATTTTCTATTTGTGTTTTAGAGAGATCTTTTTTAATATGGAAATATATTTAGTTCTTTCATCAGTTCTTGCATGCATATACATGGTATAATAATAATTAATTAATTAAATATTTGATAGTTAAAATAAAGGAAAATCGTTTATTTTTATGATTTTGTGTTTATTTTTTGATAGTCAAAATAAACCAACATCTTTTATAATGATGAATTACGCAATTATTGTTTAATAGTTAAAATAAACGATAGAAGTTTGTTTTTACTTATATTTTCAATTAATTTTTTAACAATTAAAAATAATTGTATAATACAATTGTTTTTAACGAAATTTTAGTATTCCTCTTTTTAACTACTTTATCAATAGTTTTAATGTACAAATTAATTTGTTTTTAAGGAAAAAATATTGTGAGTGCTACTGTGTAACAGTCCAAAGAGCTAATCATTACCACAACGCCTAAAAGCCAAGACAGGTCGATATCAGAATCTTATTTTCCAACATAATTAGGTACACTCACAATATATTTTCCGTTACCGACTGTAGTTTATTAAAAAAGTAATAAGTAAAGTTTGTTTTTAAAAGAAGAATCAATTGAAATTCATAGAAATATATTTTTTAACTATTTGAATCAGTCAATCAAAAAAACAAACTATAAAAATTTACAGACATTCAGTAGGAGTTGATATTTTCTGTTAAATGTAAAATTTTATGTTTTCTGTTTTAAAAAATTGAAATTGAAATAATTTTTTTTTGTTTTTTTACCAAAATAGTTTGTATATATACAAAATTATTTCAATAAAAATTACAAGAAATTATTCAAATATAGATACACACAAGAAAATAAAAAATATATACATCTGTGTGTGTTGTGTTTTGTAAAATTTCATGCAAATAGAAAAAAATTTCAATTTGAAAAACAAACCCGAAAATCGTTTTTTTTCTACTTTTTGTCAGTTAAAAATTTATGGTTATTTTAAACAACTTTCTATTGTTTTTACTACTTTTGTCAATTATTGAACAATGATTAAAAAAAAAAACAACAAAATGGGTTGAATATAATGAAATATCAGTAGTCCTCTTTTTGATTGTATTTTCGATTAATTTAATATGTATTTTAGATTATTTTTAACGAAATAATATTGGGAGTGTATTATTAATATTAGTGTTTAACTTTGAAATACCTTCCTTGTAAGTTTATCCCAAATAATGAGTTATATTCTCTTTACCAGCAAAAACTTATATAAAAATTCGATCTAATTCAATTTAAGTTTTATAAAAAATCTTACGATGCAATGATAAAATTTTGTAGTATCATTGAATCAACATCTTAATAAGTATTCACCTACCTATTATATTAAACATGTAAGTTAAATTTGTAATAACCCTAAAAATATATTTGAATATTTTACCTTAATCTGTTTGGGAATTTATATTTTGAGTGGAAAACTTTAACAACAAGAAATTCAAATTTATTGTAATAAAAAAAGAACAAATCAACTTCAATTCATGATGACTCATTCATACTAAATTGAACTTAAACTGCTTGTAAATTTTATCTTTTTAATAAATTCCTTTATAGATAAATACTTCCCCTTTTTCAAAAAAACGTTTCGTATCAATGTTTGCGTATATAATCAATTTAAAATAAAGTAAGCAAAATGTGTGCTAAATATTAACATTATATACACGCACACCCACTTACTTTTTGTTTAAGTGTGTAGGGAAAATTTACCTTTAGAAATGTACAACAAAAAAAATTCACATGCTGATTAGACAAAATTTTTAAACAAATTTTTTGTATAATAAATTAGCATCACTTATCGCAACAAAGTTAAAAGAGAAAAGAAGATTTCCTTTTAAAAAATAAAAATAAAACATTAAAGAAAAAATCAAAAGAAAATAATTTTAAACACATATTCATTTTAAGACGACTATAAACACACAGTGAAATCTAAGGGTATTAATGACGCCTGAATGTAATATTAATGGCCATTTAAGCGGGCCTTCTCTATGTAAAAAGTATAGCAGTTAATTTCCTAAAACTCTACGAGGCGCGGAGAATAATGGAACAAATTCCATGCTGCAGAGTAGACAACTTCAAAATTGTGAATTTAACTTTGACCTTAAAATGTTGTAAGTGCAAGAAATTTTAAAAAATTTCAGAAAAAAACTAAATTAATTTTTTTCCTGTCAGGTCCTAATCCAAACGGATAATATCACCATTTCTATTATTTCGGGATTATGACCGACATTTTGGTACCTAAGACCCAAACAAAATAAAATAAGACAAAATACCATTTAAAAGAAATATTATTTCAATTAAAACCAGATCTACTTAATATTTATTAACATCGAATGGTTTTTGAAATTTATTTTTAAATGTAACAAAAATGCATGGTTGGTAGAGTATTCAAAAACCGAAACCGAAAACCGGTTTCTTTAGTTTTAAAAACCGATCGGTTTCGAATATTTTGTAAATTCGAAGAAAACCGGAAACCGGTCTTTTTTGTTCGGTTAACCGTTTTTTTTATTTTTCCGAACACTCTAATAATCGTTTGGTTATAAAGATTTAGATGTAAGTCTGATAGATTCCGATGAAGACTTAACTTTGGATATTCCAAATTCAAGTAGTTTAATTTCTGATCTAAATAACACAATAAACAGTATTCAAAATCCTAAAAAAGAGACTGTACAAAATCATTCATCATTATATGATGATTTCATATATCTTGATAAATGCGACAAAAGAAGTGAAAAGTTGGAAAATTTATATAATTATCTTTTGACTATTTGTCCAATATCTCCTATTAGTGAAAGAGTATTTTCCACTTCTAGCTTTATCAAAAGCAAACAAAAAAATCGTCTTAAAACGAAACATTTAAATTGCATATTATTTTTAAAATATTATTTTAGAACTGAAAAATAGATTTTCTTTTTACATATTTAAAATGTAATATTAAAAAAACTTATTTAATGTCAAACATTTTAAACGTTAAAATTACTAACGTACCTAATTTTACCCAATTTACAAACTTAATGATCTTTATTCATTTGATATGAATATAGTTTTATAATATTAATTTTTAAGATATTATATTAAAAAATATTAAAACCAATAAATAAAATGTTGAAATGAAATACAAATAAAAAAATATTATAAAATATTTTTTTTCAAAGAATGTATTTTTTTATTTTTATTAATTTATATATTAAATTTCTATTTTTTTTTTGTTTGTGATTAAAACAATTAACAAATTATATAAGCTTTTTATTCAAGTTTAAAAAAACCGAAAAAACCGGTTGACCGGTTTCGGTGTTTCGGTTGTTTAGCGTTATTATAACGGTAGTTTAAAATATTTCAAAATTTAACCTGTAAAATAGCGCAATGAACCGCGTTATACAAAAAGACACTTGCCTTTTATAGAATCGCCATTTTAAATTTTCATATCGGTCTTAAAGTAGCTGTGGTAGCCAACTACCGTTATTATGAAAAGGTTTTGAATGCTAACCATGCAAAAATGATTAATCAGTTAAAAATAAATGGGAAAATTTTACCTACAAGTTCCGTAAAAATAAATGATTATTAATTTATTTGAAATTTCTTCGGTTTTTTTGTTTATTTTTTAATCTGTCATAAAGTCTATAATTACATGTTGAATGTCTATTTATTAATATGTGTGTGTTAATGAAGTTCTTGTAATTTGAATTGAAATAATTTTTTTTTTGAAACAAACATCAAACAAAATTTTAAAACCAATTTTTTTGGTGGAGATTATGATCAACAATTTTATACCCCATTCATCATTATACCCATTTTGCTGCCGAACATCGTTAAAAAGCTTGTCTCAATGAACACGGCTTCGGATATTCCATACTACTAACATTTATTTAAATGAAAAAACGTTTCATTTATTTTTAAATATTAAAAAGAAAGAAAGTCCTTGAAAATTAATGACATTTCATTTATTTCGCTTTTATAAATGTCATATATATTAACCGGATCATCGAAATACATGTATCAACCTAGTTAAAAGTCGTTAATTTGCTATGTTTTTGTGAATATACGGAGGTTGAGAGCTCGCTATAAACTAGAAATAATAAACAAAAAACCTGGAAGTATACTAAAATTATAAAAAAAAAAAATTTTTATTTTAACAAAACAAAATAAAAAAATTAACTGTAACAAAAAAAAGATGTTTTTTAAATAAATGCAAAAAAAAATGAAAAATATATATCTTCGTTTTTAATTATTTTAAATCAAATGTACGGATTACTTTTTAAATACACTAGTCAGTAACTATAAAAATATGTTAAGTGCACAACTGAAAATATTCCGGACTTAGTACAGTTACGCAGATAGCCAGCCTGGGATAGTCAGTACTTCAGGCCGGCTACATAGAAATACTTAATTGGGATACTTATTATTCCCAGAATAGAGATTACGTCTTTTTGAAAATACTGTCAAAGTTCATGGGGAATATGACTATTTTTAACTAGGACATAGTCCCCAATTGGATTTCGTTGTTATGAACGCAAAATTTTCGGCCACACGTCCAAATCAAAAATGGATCAGTGTATATTTTTAATGATATATCTGATTTTAAGCTTATGCCCGAAAAGTTTTCGGTTTCAATCACAATAACAGAAATAGGAACTATCACCGTTTGTCAAATTTTATTTAATATATTGCAGTTGCACATAATATAGAGGAGAAATTCCTGAAGCATGGATAAGGGCCAGCTACAAAAAGAAACATGTCATCAGCGAAGCCGGTATTGAACAATGCTAACTCTAATTCCCAAAATAGTTGGTGAACATAATACAGTAATCCAAAAAATTATGGAGACTAAGAAACTAATTCTGAGCTTTATGTCCGTTTCATTTTGGGAAAAACGACCAAAAATGGGATTATGACCGAAACATTTTTTGATATAATCCCAAAACCGGAACCGTTGGATACCTGAAAATTTGTTTTCTTGTTAAAAATCACATTACTCAAAATGACTGGTAAATAAATATCGTGGTAAAAATTCTGACGAGATAAAATATTCTGCAAATTTGTATTTAGTTATATCACAATTATTTTTAAGGGGCCCTAAAAACTTAAAATACCAAGTCATCCAGAAATTTATAAGGACTACTCATCCACCCACTCATCGTTTGATATTTTATTGGCCCACTGTGTAAGAGGATATGTAAACAGTACATTATAGGTATGTTTATAAATAAGAAACTAATTTGCATATTTCAAGCATTTTCAACTGTAACATATTACCAAATGCGGTTAAATAAGTTAGGCCTCTTTTTTGTTTGCTCTATAAAGAGTAGATACAAAGGACTGAAAGGCAACAATCAAAAACAGTTATGGTTAACAGCAATAATAGGAGTTTTATATTTGTAATATGTTACACCACTTGAATGAAAGCCAACCTTACATGTTCGAGAATATTAAAAACGAGCATAACTAAACCGATGGGGAAAACTTTTAAGCCAAAGCCAATTTTTTTTTTGTGTGAGTTGAAAAACAGTTTAGTTACGATATGATACGTTCACTTACATAAGCCAATTTTCTAAAATATATCTCTATAGTTAAACAGAAATAAACACTACACATTTACAATTGTTTGATATTAAATTTTAGATAAAAACGATGAAAAATTGTATTAAATATAAAAAAGTGCTAACTAGTATGTTAGTTATACTTAAGACTTCTTTCATATTAAAGAGATCTAGTTGGTGAAACAGGAGGAAGAAATTAGATAAGAACAGCAAAAGTATACATTTATGGTATACAGTAGTGGACTAAAGTGGATACATAATGGAATATTTTTAAAACTGTATAAATAACTTTTGTTCAAATTGGGATATCCAAGTGTAATTTTTCTATTGTATATCTTGTACTCTCCTTACAATATATACGTAAAAAAATAAATTATTTTGTTCAATAAACATGAAAAAAAAGTATATGTGTTTTATAACCGCATTTATCCAGTTTTGTCCACTCTTTGCCTTTTTTGTTTATATATTCCAAGTCCCGTTATATTGGAATGTTTTTGTTGGAATTGTGTGTTTAATAGAAAATATGTAGGAAAAAATGCATTATTGATTCATTAAAGAGTAATAAGTCAACAGGTGAACACATATTTGATTTTAGTATTATTAAAAAGGTAATAATATTTAGAATAGCCAAAAAAATGAGAAAAATATCAAAAAATCTTGAAGATTAAATTGTGAGACTAAGCGAAAAAGGTGATTCATGCCGCAGTATCGCAAAAAAGCTAAAAGTGTGCCATTGAACTGTCAGCCTAGTAAGAAAAGGACGATATGTGATTGTGGCTGCTAACAAGGGAGGTAGGCCTAGACTGCTCTCTGACGGAGATGCTCGTTTGGTGGAACGAAATATTACTACTAGAGACGCCAGAACACCAAAAATGGCTGCCGAAGCTCTGGGAAAAATTGGTAAGTGACCGTACAGTAAGAAGGGCCTTGCACAGAATTGGGCTTGTGTCTGCTGTGAAAAAAAAGAAACCTGCACTGTCGGACAAAAATGTGAAGGCTCGTATTAATTTTTGCAAAGCGCATAAAAATTGGACAACTGATGACTGGAAACGAGTGATTTGGTCAGATGAAACAGAAATTAATCGTTTCCAATCTGATGGAATACAATATTGTTGGAAGAGGCCCGGTGAAACCATTCAGCGACACCATGTCAAACAAACAGTGAAACATGGTGGTGGAGTGTTATGGTGTGGGGATGTTTCACATGGTGGGGCATTGGTCCTCTAATTAAAATAGAAGGAATTATGAATAAAGAGTACTATCTACAAATTTTGCAGAACAATTTGCCCGTTTTTATTGAAGAGAGCGCCTACCCTACAACAGAAATAACTTTTCAACATGATGGGGATCCAAAGCACACTGCCAAAATTGTGCAAAAATGGCTTGCTGAACAAGAATTCAAAACAATGAAGCGGCCAGCTCAAAGCATCGATTTGAATCCCATCGGGAATTTGTGGGCAATTGTCAAAAGAAGACTCTCCCAATACGAACGAGCACCGACCAACATAGATGATCTTTGGTCAAGAGTTTCAGCGGAATGGGCTTATATTCCACCTCAAACTTTCAAAAATCTGGTGGAAAGTATGCCTACTCGCATAAAATGTGTTTTAAAGAACAAAGGACTTTGGACAAAATATTAAAGAAACACCTTACCGAAAATATCACATATGGACAAAACTGGATAGAAGCGGTTGCAATTTCGAATATTTTTTTTACTAACTTCTTAATGATAAAGAGTACTGTATTTAGATTTTTATTAAAGAAGAATGTTTTAGTTTTATGCTTTACAAAAAATTATTATTATAATAAAAAAAAAGTTATAGCAAATTTTGAAAAACCTTGAATTAATGTATCCACTTTAGTCCACTACTGTATATACAAAACTTTAGTTACATTTGGGTTAAATTTGTTTAATTGAAAGTAATAATTTTCCCTGTTAAAGTTAGTAAACAATTTTTTAAATATAAGTTGACTTGTTTAAATGCCATTTAAAATCTATGCTTCAGCAATCAGCAGCCTTTTTTTTTAACAAATATTACTGCAGGATAGACATTTATTTCCTTAATTTAACTGATATGTGAGTAAAATTTTGTAAATATAACGGATGTTTTTGCCGTTTTCTCTATAGTTATATTCAGCAGAATTTTTGCTAATCTTAAATTGTCAAAAAGTGTGCAGAATTCATTATTTTCCGCAAGGCCCTTTGTAACTATTTTCTAGTTGCATTTTCTGCTATATGTGTAGATTAATTTCTATGACTGCAGTTATAATTACATCATAAATATGACAAGACCTATTCAACAAAAGTTTTAGTGTTAGTATTATAGTTAGCACTAAGAATGAACTTTTACTAAACTTTCCTTAAAGAAAAAATTTTGTTTTAAAATGAAGTAACATTTTTAGTGCCGTTAAGTAAAATCTAACACTTAAGGTTTTTGAGTAATTATAATTATTCACGCATACAATTATGAAATGATTCACTGTGTTAGCGTTTTGAAAGATCACATCGGAATTTTTTTTTTATGGGCTCTTAAAGTTTCACCCCTTTGGCATGTACATACGTGCGGCATATCGGTATACATATGAAACTAAGTGTTCTTTACATCGCAGGTGTAAGGTATGTTCAGTAAATTTGTAGAAAATAGTAACGTAAATATTTTTGTGGAATATTTACCTTTTAACTCCCTCACTTAAAGGTAACTTTTGGATATATTCCAACAATAAAATGTTTTACAGAAATGTTGGTCATACAATTTTACTATAAATATCAGAACACAACAAAGACAAATACCAAAAACCAGTCAAGTTCAAGATTACTCATCAGATTTGTAAGTCATACCAAAATCTTTCTAGAATTTGACTGGCTTTTGGTGTTTCTGTTAGTAAAATTTTATGACCAAAATTTTTGCAGAACATTTAATTCCCGCCCTCCGCCTTTTTGGGGGTGTTTTTTCACTATTTGTTCGAACAGAGTAAAATATTACCATTATGTGGGGGAGTTGCAGGTTTCTTCAAAGTTGCTGAACACATCCTACACATCAGATGTAAAGAGCACATAATTTCATATACTGATATTCGGCACAAACAGGCCACATGGGTAAAACTTTAACGTCCCCTAAAATAATATTAAGATGTGATCTTTCAAAACACCGCAACACGTATATTTTTTTGTTTCTTGTTAAATTTCGTTATAAAAATAATAAAAAGCAATTTTCATTTATTTTACAAAAGTTTTTCTTATTTAGACATTGTCTAAAATGGCTATCGAGTTTAAAAAATTGTTTAAAAATTTCACTTAAATGATTAAGTGTTACTATAAAACTGGCTCTTTAGTACACTCAGAATATTATGTAGTTTACTGTTTGTAGTTTATTAAAAAAGTTTTCCGTTCCATTTGAAAATAAAGGAACATACATTTATTTTTTAAAGAAATATCGATTATTAATATCTAATTTTTTAAGCTAAAGATCTTTTTTAACAAAAATTCTTATTTTATTTTCGATATTTCGCTAAAAATTTGTTAGCATCCTCAGAAAAACAAAATTTTAATAATTATAAAAAGGTTGACAATTTCAAATTGTTATTTTATTTTATAAACAACATTTATTTCATAAACAAAAGTATTAAACCAATATGAAAATATTTTTTACGATCTTTAACAAGAAAATGTTGTTCATAAAATTACCACTTCTATTTGTTTAAATGTTAATTTAATTTTGTAAAAATTTAATTTATGTTTAAATGTTAAATATTTTTATGACAAAATGTTTGTTGTCAACTTTTTGATAATTATTAAAATTTTGGTTTCTTGAAGATGCTAACAAATTGTTAGTGAAATATCGAAAATAAAATAAGAATTTTATAAAAAAAGATGTTTAGCTTAAAAAATTAGATACTAATATTAAAATAAGATCGAATAAAGTTATATAATTTTACAAATATCTATTTTAACTTTTTTATACATTTGTTCGAAATGATTTACTATCATTTACCGATATTTTTCAGTTTCATTTGTTTTTTTCATTTGTTTGGAATTTAATAAAAATTTACCCACAAAACGGAAACTTGTGGTTTATTTGTGTCTGTAACAGTTATTACAAATTTAAATTTTATTTGCTGGCTCTTTCAAAAAAAAAATATATTCAAAAAATTTCAATTTGTTTTTTTTTATTTAAATTGGTTGTATACATATATACAAAATTATTTCAGTTCAAATCACAAGAACTTCATAAACCACATGCATACACAAACACATTTACACAAAAAAGTGTCTATAGCTATGCATACATACATTTTGTATTGAAGATAAAAAACAATTTCAATTAAATTATAAAATCATTCATTTTTTAAGGAACTTTGACATTTATTTTAAATGATTATATCATTTGTTTCTCACGGATTTGTCAGCTGTTTAATCAACATTTAAAAATAAATAACAAAAGGCATTTCATTTAAACGAAAATTAAGTAGACCGGTTTTTAACTGAAATATCATTTCTTGTAAATGACATTTTCTGTTATTTAAACTTACAAACTATTTTAAGTGTAGGTAAATAATATGATAAACAATAATTCAAAAGTAAACCACAAATTATTCTTTCAAATAAATTCCATTTATTATTTATAAACTTGTTTAGTAATTTACTATTAACAAATAATTTGTTTTAAATCTAAGAATTTATGGTTTAACCTAAATTCTGTGTATAAAAATACCATAATTACTTAATTATTTCTAGATTTAATGCTGTTAAATAACAAAAATACCAAAAAATTATTATATAAATCATACAACTACTTGTGACCATCTTAAACATTAAAACGTAATTCTATACAT
The DNA here is from genome assembly GCA_949748255.1 of Eustalomyia histrio. Lineage (NCBI taxonomy): Eukaryota > Metazoa > Arthropoda > Insecta > Diptera > Anthomyiidae > Eustalomyia > Eustalomyia histrio. Next base: position 66,473,717 of record OX456523.1, on the reverse strand, counting down.
TAAAAACAATGCATTAAATTTGCATAAATTTTTCTAGGGCGTTAGTGAAAATTGTTACAAGTATAACTGAAAAAACACAAAACTTTGCCAAAAAAAAGAAAAATAGAAGCAAATGTCTTATTTAAGTATTGCTGGTCATGCAATATATTTATGTACAAAAAATATTTTGTTACAGCAATTTTAATAGCGGGTAGCAGTGGTGCTTGCCAACTTAAAATTTATGATTTTACTTAATAATAGCTGTTCTAATTTAATTTGTTTTCCAATTATTAGTGGCTTATTATTTTTGTTTTATAATTTTAAGATGATTATTTTAAGGAAAGTAAATAATTTGAAATCAATATGGTAAAGGGTTTATCATAGCGTATACGTTATATTTAATTCTAATTAAATACCAATAATACGTTAAGGCGATTAAACAGAATTAGCAAACCACCAACATCTATATATTACTTTGAAATACATTTAAATCAATTATTATAAGGAAATGTCATAATTTTATTGTATATTTAAGTATCTTGTACAGAATATTAGATTATGGTGACATATTTATCACTTATGCTTAAAAAATAGAGTAAATTACTAGCTGTAATAAGGTAAAAGCGAATTAAACATTCCATTCTAAGAGACTAAACCGGTTTTTACAATATTCCTTGCAAAGAACGGCTGTATACTACTCTACTTGGAAGATCGTTAAACCACAACAGATTCTTATTGGGCATATTAATATGAAAATAAAACTTTTATATATTATAAATTTGATGTGAAATTCCAAAATCTTGCTGAGGTTTTAAAAATAAAATTATTAAATATTCATTTATTAAAAAAAAGTTATGCAACTTGGTATTGCATAGCAGCTAGTCCTGAAATTAGTGAATTTTTGGTTAAGTTTAGCAAGACAGCTTAATATTTAATACAGAAAGAAAAGTGCACCTACAACATCTTTTAATTGTTATGAATTTGTTACAGGCTTTTACTGATCAATCCCAAAATTTCCCTATATAACTAAAATATACGTTTAGGGCGCTAAAAATTTTCGTAAATTCATTTTAATTAATTTTCCTTAAGGCAAAATAACAAAAAAAAAAAAATAACGCATCGAAAGAGTATATATTTTTTTTTTTAATTTAATTCGAACATATTAATCCGAGTTCTTATTTTTCTATTTAAATAAATGAGTTCGTGATATATCTTTGGTTAAAATATAGTTTCCGGTAAGTAAGACTGAATCACCATATTCAGTGTTTTTAATAGAAACGATGACTTACTGATGGACTTCGGGACTGTATGTTAAATCTTGCCAATATCGTGCCCCTTCACCTCACCCATACATATGTAATATCAATACCGCCAGAGTAAATTCTCATTAATGGAATGGAACGGTCATGTCAAATACGTTTTGCAGTTCCGCTATTACAAGGCAGAATATCGGTCTAAGTAAGTTGGAAGGCTTAAAACTCTTACTGAACCAGGTCAGCTTGGTATACTAAATATCCCGAGATACATCCCGTCCCAACGTTACACATAGAAAAATCAGATTTATTGTGACAACCAAATTTCTTGCCAACTGAATTGTTCGGTTGCAGCTACGGACATATTTGTTTATGGCGGCAGAATAACGGTTATTATAACAGAATTTCAATTAGAACTTAAAATTTCAACTGACATACGAATTTATTTGCTGCTCCAAGCCATTCTGTTTGCAAGAACTTCGGTTGTCACAATGAATCTTTTTCTCTGTGCACAGCTTCCAGGAAAGTGAGTATCAATTAGTAGGCGCTAATTTAGAGATTTCCACACCTCATAGCATAGAGTTCTCGGAGAGATCGCGCGAATTTTGCGCAACCCTGATGCCGCGGACACGTTGTCTACACAAAGAAAGCCTATTCATTGTGATAACCGAATTTCTTGCGAACTGAATAGTTTGATTGCAGCAACCGAATTATTCAGTTGCGGCAAACAAATGTATTAACATTAACAATACTTACATTTAGCTACTGTTTCTGTTGCAATTTAACACAGTCCAATTCTTATGACATTTTTTAATCACTTATTAAAAATAAAAAGTTATGATGAATTTTAAATTTCAATACAAAAAAATTGTTAAGAAACTGTCTCTCCCGATAATTAGTAGTTTCTGAGCTACGAGGTTGCGTGAATAAACCCTCTATATGAGAATCTGCACAAATTTTTCGCATGCAGTGCCAAACGATTATTTCCTCTAAATATTTTAATCTTTTATAAAGTTTAATGTAATTTAAAACGTTTTTTAAAAAAATAGCAAATTTAAGAAATTCTAAGAAAGGCGTTTTACAAGTTACAATATTCTTCAAATACGCTCTCATGCGAATATTTCTATTAGTTACCAACAACTAAAAATTAATTTCATAATTACAAATCTTCTTAGTGCTAAATTATAATTTTTGACTTGTTTACACAAAGAAAATATATGCTGTTCCAACCGCATTTTGCGCCAACCGAATCCTTCGTTAAAACCGAAAATTTGGTTGTAACAGTTTTATCAATATGATGAATCCTTTTTCACCGAGCGTATATTTGTTCTATTTCAAATAGGACTATGAGATTCAAAATTTTTCTTTTCTGGAGTACTTCAAATTTGTATATTGTACAAATTAATTTAAATTTCGTAAATTTCAGACATGTTCCTACACAAATAAATCTATTTATTAATTTTCTCTTCCCGGCCATATTTGGGCTTTTTAATAAACATACATTTTAAAGTAAGTAAATCAGGAATTGAAATATAAAAATTTCATAATTATTAAGGGTCCATCTCTCAAAACTTAAACGAGATTAATATACTTTAATAATACCCAGCAGTAAACACAATATTAAAAAAATAATAATAAAAACATTGAAAATTTTCAGTAAAAAGAGAACGCTAAATATAAATATTTACTTGTTAAGTTTGGTTCTCTTTTAAAAATTGTCACTACAAATATGAAAATGTATAACAATGGGGCGATAAGTCTTATTTTGTTTATCAGTTACAAGCTAGGAATCCTAATTATCTTATTGTTATTTGTCAAAACCCTGCATTTTACAATATTCGAGACACGCTGTACTATTTGTACTATTGACATGTACTACTATGATAATCCAGAATAACTACATACTCTGTTTATGTGTATGCGATTTAAAAAAGTAAACATACATGCATGAATCTCAAACTCGCAGGTCATCAGTGATAAAGTCTTTGACATATGCAAAATCTCACACAAACAAAAATATATTATTCACACATACATATTATGTATCTATGTATCTTCTTCACACACATACATCCGTACATATATTACATGTGTGTATGTGCTCGACTGCATGACAAAAAATAAAAGCAACAACGAAGGGTTTGTAAGTGAATATGAGTACTTGTTAATAGCTTATATGTGAGTTAACAAACTCACTTGCATATACATGTGACTGTGAATATAAAGTACATATGAATTTCTATGTATGAATGTATATGTGTCTGTATATTTTTGAATATGAAACAATATTAAAAAAAAATGTTGCGCATATTTAAAGATTACAAATCTTGATATAAATTTTTACTAGACAGTTGGCAATTTAAAAATAAAATTGTCTTTTATTTGTCCTCATCTATACAGTGTGAAACATATACACATACAGTGAAATCTAAATACTTTTTTCATTATATATTTTAAAAGGACAATTATTTGTGTTGTACTCTTTTTATATTCGCTAGTGTATATTTGTATTAGTGTGGCATTTAATTATTAAACCAATAAAATGGCAGCTTGCAGTTGTTAAGTGTTTATGTAAATAAACATAATTAAATAATTAAAGTTTTTTGTTCACTAAAGGCGACTATTTTGTTCTTATGTATTTTGAACAGCTGCACTAGAAAATCATATTTTGAATTATTCTTCTTGAATTTTAATTTTTCTTTTTGAGATTGTCGTTAGAGACAGTTTAACTTTTACTTCTTTGTTCGTTTAATCGAAAATGTTTAAAGGATTTGGTAAATTAGCATGTACATAATAAATAAGATGGAAATAATCACAATTGCTTGAGAAAACTTCTTAAAAAACAAATATTGTCAAATTTCGCAAAAATTGTATGTTAAGTGTTGGAAAAATTGTAATAACAGATATGGATTCAGGACGTCAATTTTTTGGATTGGATATTATTCTTGATGGAAATGATTTTTGTGTTAATCATCATAACTTACAATTCATGTATTCTAAGTTACTTCTCCTTAAATTTTACCGATCTTTATTGTTTTGAATAAATACTGTGGAATCCCAACATTAACTAATTTTTTTTGGAAATTAGAGTTGTGGGCTTATTCTGTTACTACATGGAAAATTGTCACGCTTAAATATGTAACTCTAATATATTTAGCACAGGTTGGGTCGCTAATATCAAAAATATATTTAGGTAAATTTTTGTATATATCTTTAGGACATTTTAACTATCCTAATTATAGTAGAATTCAATATTTTAATGTGTCAACTTTTCATATAGTTACGGAATAACTCCATTATACCACTTTTATAATAAATATATTATTCAAAAATATTAAATAAATTTGCAATGTTCTGAATTTTTAAATAAAACCCCTTAAACAAGTCTTAAAAATAGCCAACATTATCACTAAAAAATACTAAAAAAAAAGTATCAAAAAATATTTGCAAAAATCTCAGTAATGAGGCCTCAATGCTGATATTAGTAGTAAGCAGTAGAAATAGGGTATACTGCATATAAATGGTTGTTAGAATTTCGGTGCCATTGTTGTAATTCCCCAAGGTTAGTTTGTGCAACTGCTTACCGGCTGCATTACAAAAATATAAAAAATAAGATAGCTAACAAATAGTTAAAAAAACTAGTGATTAAAGGTGTTTAAATAAATAAGCTTACTCATATATTTTTTGATAAAAAAATACGTAGTTACCAATATCCAATTATTTTTGTAATTAAATAAGTAGACGTACGTAAGTTTGACTGCGTATACAAAAGACTTCGTCCAATAAATATAACTACTGCTGATGCCAATTTATAAGCAATAAGAAATTTTAGTTTTATTATATACCCGAGTAAAAAAAATTGATGTGGCGAAATGTTTAATCATATCAAATTTCAAATTTCTGCTCTGTTATCTAGCTGATCTTATTTACCCAAAAAAATTCCATATCAAATTAGATCCAGCAATATATTTTGGAATTTAGTAAGATCTAAGTTGATTTGAAAAATGGCAGATAAAATAAGATCCAGAAATATGTTTGGGGATTTTGAAGAATTTAAATTGATCCGAATTATCGCAGGACAAATTAGATCCAGCAAATATTTTAGGAGATTAAGTAAAATCTAAATTGATATAAAAAATTGCTGATCAATTTATTTCAGATTAGATCTAACAATATATTGAAATGGATCTTGTTTATAAAAAAAATTTAATTTATAAAAAAATTGTAAATTCTTCATACATTGCTATTCTTAATAGCTGGCTTTGAAGGGCTTCATTGTTCGGGTAATTGTAATGTTTATAATTATGTCTTCGGAATATAGTTATATATTCGGAAATGTGGTTACAATTTTAAAGCTTTAATAAGAAATCAAATAAAAAACTATACAATTTTTTTTGTTTATCACCCTGACTGGGATTCAATACTATTGACATGGAACCATATATCTTATATCACAAACACTCTTGATATGGAATCATACATACTATATCTGTAATTTGTTGGTCCAATTGTATTATGTATAATTGTATCTTTATGACAAAAAAAAATGTGTTTGATATGAGACAATATGTTGAATCATATATAATTATTGTTTATACCATATGAAAAATATTCCTGATCTAGGACCATATACTTGATCATATATAATTATATTTCATACCATATTAAAAAAAAGTTTTGATTATCATATCTCAAATATGTGATACCATATATAAATATATATGGTTTGATTCTTTAAAAACTATAATAATTTTATATAGTATTTTATATACTTTTGCATGATATAATATATATCATATCTTATCATTGTTATCATATGCAGCATATCGGCACAATATAAAATAATATATAAGATCAGGAGAAGGCCCAAAATATATTTTCTATTTTTTTTAAAGCTGTAAATTTCTGAACCTAATTTTTTTTTTTGCCTTTTTTAAGTATTTAAAACAAAATTTACATCTTTTAAATTCAAAACCACTTTTTATTTAAATTTTATTATTACATTGACTGATATCTAATGTATGCGTTTGATATTAAGTGCATTTTGATTGTTTTTGTGTTGTAAAGCTTCTCTCCGCTTTAAGATCATTTTGATAAAAATCTATTATGCTACAATATATCATAAATCGAAAAATCTATTTGCCAGGCGAAAATTTTTGTTAAAATATTTGTATCTTGTTTTTCGTATATGAATAGTTGTAGAAGTTGGCGCCGCAGGCGAAATTTTTGTTTTCATACATTGAGAACACATATAATTCTTAAGAATTTTCAAAATTGCCAAGCTTTTAGACACAATGTCATAGATGCTGCAAAAATCGCACATCGGAAATTGATGGCTCTTCCATTGTTACCAGCAAATTTAATAAGAACAAGCTGGGAGGACACACGGAGAGCAGAAATTTCGTTAATTCTTGAACAATTTTCAAAGCAGAGGTTGCGCATCACTAAAATATTTGATTTATGTAAAATGATTTTTATTATAATTTTTAAAATATTTCAATTTAGGTTGGCCCAAGAAACTTAAATGTTTAAGGAGTTCATTCGGATGTTATTGATTCCATCCAATATAAATGCGTATAATGGTGTGCATAAGTAACATTTTTTTGCTTTGCATATTTTTGGGTCATTTTTTATTTCTTTCAATTCGTGTTATTTTACATAAATAAAAGTCTGAATCTAATAAATGAAAATATGCCCCATTATGTAATTTTTCCCGAAAAAAGGGGCTTAATTACATTTTAAGATTCGGGTCATATTTTTGTGCCATTTTGCCTAACGCTATCGAGAACTAAATCGATTTTTTAAAAATAAAAAACTGCACAGATATCATGGGAACGTGGCAAATTTTTACTCAAATTCATTGAACATTTCAAAAATGATTAGATTGTTTCAAAAACTTTGAAATGACTTCAAATGTAATTCATAAAGCTTCAAATGAAATCAATCAAATCACCGAATAAAATAAATATTTGTTGAATTTCAATAATTTTTAAAATTGCTTTTGTTATTTTTTAATTGATCCTTTTAATTATCGATTGCAAATTTTTGAATTTTATTTTTAATTTTTTGAATTTAAATTGAGTTATTTTATTTCGGATTTTTTTTTAGTTTCGTTTGTCATTTTTGGGAAATTTTATATATTTTTTAATATTTTATTAAATTACAAATAGAAAAATTTTAAATATTTTTATGGCAAATATTTTTGTTTACATTTAAAAGAGAAAAGCCAGGAATTGCCAAGACTTGGCGGCATTTTTATAAAGCCTTACTTTTTAACTATTATAACTACTTTGAAGGTCTATATAAGTGTTGTTAATTAAATATTTTCAATTTTAAATGAATATGTATGTTTGATGATAAATCTGATTTTTTTTTTTTTTGGGATTCCAGTTAAGATTAAATGTGGTATTTGAAGCTGATTTTTAATAAAAAAAATACAATTGGAGACACGATTTCTTTTTGTTTTAAGAGAAAATATACAAATTAAATAATTACACTTTGGACCTTTGCGATAAATAAATTTTAAACTAAATACAAATTGACAAAAGATTTTAAAACTTCTTACACAATTTTAAAAATTTTACACTCAAACCAAGATAACATTTCATAATAATAAAAACAATAAACTTCATATATTTTTTCTAAAGTTTTTATTAATTTGTTACTTTGCTGATTTTTAAACCCAATACTGAAAATCAGTCCTTAAAACAGTTAAAATTTGACCTTAAAATCCAAAAAAAAAAAATATATTTCTCAAAACAAAAATTAGCAAATTAAAATAATGAATGATAAATTCTTCTGTTTTTACTATTTTTTAAGCCTTTGTTTTTTTCCTAAAATATTTAAAAAAAAAAAGTGTATCTAAAAATAATAATGTTAATTTGTGCATTATAATATTAATTTTTTATAAATTAAAATTTTTTATATTTTATAATTCATTGAGTTTAGAGCAATTTACTAAAATTTAGTAGCGCTAACTAATTTTTTATAATAATTTTGTTGTACTAAAATTAATAATATTTAGTAAATTTTTTTGCTGATTTAAGCAAACCGTTTTAAATTTCACTTTACGTCAGCAGACATGTGTTGCTAAGATTAGCAAAAAATACCGCTGGGCTCAAATCAGTAAAATTTCCCGTAATAACAGGATCATGGCGGTAGATCCAAGTCTCATCCATAGTTATAAAACGACGCAAGAAGTCGGTTTTATTCGGCTTAAGACACTCCAAATTACGCTGAGAAATCTGTTTTCGATCCAGTTTTTGTTGAATTGTTAATGTGTGCGGCACAAACTTTCCAAACTGTTTTTTTATACGAAATTCTTCATGTAAAATATGGAGTACTCGTTCGTGTGAGATGCCTATGGTATTAGCAATTTCACGCTTAGTCAAACTTGGAACTTTACTAACCATATTATGTACCTGCTCAATGATTTCTGCTGTGGTTGCAGTTTTTGGTCGTCCTTCGCGTGGATCGCCTTTAAGGCTGGTACGACCACGTTTAAATTCACCAGCCCAAAATTCATCGGTGCGTTTTGAAGGTGAGGACTCCTTATACACTTCTTACAATTGTTCATAAATTTCCTTTGCTTTTAAACCCTTCAAAACAAAGAATCTAATGACTGCACGATATTCAATTTTTTCCATATTAAAAAAAATCAATGACACGTCAACTTCAAATGGCTTGTAAACAAAGAAAGAATTGACAGAATGACTTGTAACTTTGCATGTGTTCTTAAGACAGTTATTTATACCAACTTGAGAAAAAGAAAGTTTGGATCTAGCAGTGCCTTCTCTTGGTGAGCGCAGGAACTTTTCAACCAACCTGTATAAATAACATATGATAAAGTATTTTTAGATAAAGCCACATAAAATTATATATATAAACTTTTTTACTCGGGTAACCACTTTTTTGTTAATGAATTATTTTGCTAGGATTTAAAATTCGAATTTTTAACAAGATTTTATTTTAAATGTTTGTAAACTGTTATTGTTCATATCAAATTTCGTAAAAATAAAAGCTTCAAACAAAAAAGTGTTTGTTTTTACAAATCTCATTGTTGGTGTTTATTTAGAACGCTTTTTGCTTGTATTTATAAAAATGTGAAAGATGTTTATAGCTTAAGTGGTTCAAGTTGAAATTTTTAGTATAAACTATAAGCTGGATATATTTGAAAAATTCGCAGCAATAATTTAAACCTAAGTTTTATCTTCCACACTACGGTTTGTAGACCAACCCGATATACTTTCGATTATTTAATCGATGATTTTTGTTTGCACTTTTTAAAAAACCACATTTATTCTTAAAATCACTTCTGGAACTAGCTCGAGTAAAGTTTATCTTACATTTATGTTCATGTGTCGTCATTTTTGTAAAAGGACTACCCTGCTAGTGCAGATGACAATTTCTACCTGGGTATCTATGAATCTTTATGTAGCACACATACACAGTGTCACTTTGTGCTTTTTATTCTCTCCTATTAAGAGGTATTCTAAACTGATAAAATTTAACATTAGTATGTGTTTGGACGATTACAATGAGTAAAATGTTCTATACCCAAAGGTATTATTAGTTTGACTAAAGGTTTTGTATTTTCACATAAGTGTAGTACTTAAAAGGAAAGTATCTCAACCTAAACACTCCGATTTTGATGAAATTTCGATATGTGATAAAAAAAAGAAATCTAAGAACAACTTGTCTCAATTTTCGATTTCAGACATAGTGGGACTGAAATACAGGAAAATATCTTTAAATTTTTTGGGTACTTTCTTGTTTGGCAGCATGCTTAAAACTTTAGAAATTCTATATAAAAACTGCATAAAAATAATATAACTGTGAAATTATAAGGTTTATTATAATACTATTTTATCTCTTGATTGCCAATTTGTTGTAAAAAGTAGATAGCGAAGAACCTTAAGAAAAAATTTGTTACAATCCAAAAAAGCACGAAAGGCGAATTTGGCAGCCAAAGCAGTATCCATATACAAAATACGCAAAAAGGTTCAGAAAATAGTTCCAAAAAAAGTACCATTAAAAAGCCTTCAAAATAATACCACAATTGAATATAAATCCTTTAGTTAGAATACCTTAAAAGGATAAGAAACGAAAAAGATCAATTATTTGAACCCCTTTGTGATCCCTTAAAATTCCATTGTGCCCGAGACAATTAGATCACAGATTTTTTTTATCACATATAAAATTAGCATCAAAATCGGACTGTATAGATGGGGGTCCTTTTCTTGTTAGAATTTAACTTTACTTTATCGTCTGTCAAAGTATTTTTAATACTTGTATAGGGTGGTCCAAAAACATTCACAAGATGTTGTTTTCCTATATCCTTAATCACCGCTATTATTGATGATCACTTGAGTTCTTGCACTCTTGTCGAAAAGTCTGGAGCGGTTAAATCGCTCGGTCTTGCCGCACACCGCAAATCTCTAAAATGAGACATGAGACTTATCGTACTTTTGGAAACACACGCTTTCCAATCCGAACTCCTCAACTTGCAGCAATAAAAACTCGTTCATCATGGTTCTGTATCGCTCGAAACATAAGGCCCGATGACACTTACGGCGAAATGGCGCACCATGCAATTATTTTGAGTGCATGTAACTGCTCTCCCGGAATGATACGTAGATTTTCTGAGCCCCAGAAAAACTCCATTTATCGATAACAATTTCAATTATTTTCTTATAAGGGGAATAAATCGAGCGTCTGCCTGTTTTTAATAAGGCACACATCGGAGTTCGAGTGTACTGTGACTGGTCCTATATAAGATATGTAATCTGCTGTGTCATCGAATTGTTTTGTTTTCTTCAAGGAAAGATTATCGCCACGTCCTAACCCGAAGTCTTTGCATAGAATAAAATGAGAGCCGGTAGTTATCAAACTAACTTCATCTTGATATTATATCTTCCTTAAAATGTTACTTTCATTTTCCATTTTACGAGTAATTCAGTAATAAATAAAAATGGGAAAAATTTAATTTTTAATTATTTTGAGAAAAAATTAATTTTTGATGAAATTTTGTGTTATTTGAAGAAAAAAATTGATATTTTTTAGGAATGAAATGTGAAGTGCAATTAATAGCATTAAGACATTTCTCTGCAACCGATTTGGATATTGCTTGCTATCGTTTTGATGCACGTGAAAAGACCGGTTGAATAAGTTTTTTGTGACATCTCGCGAGGAGTAATTGTTCTTCGTTTATGAGAACGCCATGTTAAGGCGGCAGGTCCTTTTTATATGAAAAGACCAGATCGTGACAGGAATTCCCCATACAAAAAGCACTCAACGTAGTCGCCCCATACCACCTAGAATATCCTTAGTGGTTTTTAATGTTATAGTTTGCTAGTTTTTATAAAAATTTAGGTTTTTGTTTTTAGTTTAAAAGAATGAATATTTTTTTCTTGTAAAACAGTCACGATCCCATTGAAATCCATACGCTTGGTTAAATTCTCATAAATATTATCTAAAATTAAATCTAAAACTCATTTTATGTCTACAGCATTTTAAATAAGAAAAATTGCAAAAGACACAAAAGCAATTGACCAGGTTTTAACACGAGTTGTTTGAATATAAAAACATAAAAAAATAAAAGGAAAAACTCAATTCAAAAGATAATATGTAGTAAATTGTAGGTATGTCTACCCAAAAATATAAAAAAATCAAGTATTTGAAAGTATCTAAAATTATCTTTTAGTTTTCACAATAAAAAAATAATATTAAAATAAACCCTGTTACCATGTCATACATAACCACTTGGTTTGTTTTATTAAAATTAATGTATTTAATAATATTTAAATACAAAAGTATGAATTCTAGAGTTATCTTATTCAATTAATAAATATAATTTACCAAAAGTTCTGTAATATTAACATTAATATACAGATATTCAAGAAGTTGTTGCTTTGAATTAACTCTTATATAAAAGAATTACTATGGTACTCTTATACAGGTATTAAGGCGTCCGATAAATGACATTCTTGTTAATGGATTGAATTAATAGCTCGAACGATGCATATTATTTATTTATTTATTTATTTTATTTATTAATCATATAATCACAAATTATATGTTAATACCCTAACCGAGCACTGGCAACAAAGATCTTCGGCTCGTTGTAGCGAAAGCAGACCAGAGCCTCTGGTGGGAATTGAACCCACGACCCCCACACTGATAAGCTAGCACGCTACCAACTAGCCTACCGGGGCGCTCAACACATATTAATTAGCTGAGTACGGAAAAAATGCAAAATATTTTTGGAGTATATTTTCATTTAGCTACCAGCAATTGGAGATTTCGATATTAGTGAATATTTTGCAAACAAAAAGTTTTGCATTTTTTCCAAAAATTTTGGTAGCGTATTTTGAGCCTACAATTTCGTTTTTAAGAAGGAAATTTAAACCTTTTTAATTATGCGTTGTATATCCTTTTATTTGAATAATTACAGTCCTTAACCACAAAATAAGTCTAAAAAAATGTTTTGTCATTTAAATGATAAAAAATACTGAATTGTAAAATTTACCGTATTTTCTGTTGTTTTGGTATATTGAAAGAATTGTCATCATAATATTTCAGAATTTATGCGTCAATGTACTAGGGTTTGTCCATTAGAACTTTTACAAACTTAATATATGTGAGTTTTTTAAAATTTTTATGAATAATATAATTTTATTTATTAGTAATAGTTTCATACACTTAGTTTATAACAAAGTTTCAATAAAAAAACTACCCAGCCAGAAATTTGCGATGTCAAAATATAAGGTACTGGCATAGCACTGATTAGTAATGGTACAACAAGTACTTATTTAGATTGCTCTGTGATTAATGTACAAAATTTACAATCGTAAAAATAGTAAAAGCACTAGTATGGGCTTTGTCAGGACTGGGTTAACTAAATTTACAACCGTTCTAAGCTCTGGTTCTCAAAACTTTCCCAATGCAAATAAAAAATGCTTTTCCAGTACCAGATTGAAAAAAATTACAACCATTTATGAAATTAATGTACTCGTAACATATATAAAAATGTATGATTTTCTAACTTTTTCAACAGAGAATTTGAAATTACACACAGTGAAAAATTGGCAGTTTAAACTGACCAACCAGAAATTGACAAATATAGAATTATTTAGAAATAACTTTGTATGGGGATTCAAAACATTGGAGTAATCTAAAATAAAGTGAATTTAATACCGAGAATCCGACAATTTTAAAAAGCAAAATAAGAGTAATTTCCTTATTAATCGAAAAAATAATTTACCAGTAATGAAAAAAAATATATATATTTATTACATATCTTTATATATATAATTCTCCTGTACGTGTGTTAGTGACTGCACTCCTCCTTAACGGCTGGGCCGATTTCGATGAAATTTGTTGTGTCTGTTTTATTTGATCCCTGAATGGTTTAGATTCACAATTGACCTATATGGGTACAATGGGCGTGGCACCTCCCATACGAAGTAAAAATGTATTTTTGTATATCTGGAGTACTGTTACAGTGGGAGTCTTCAAACTTTGTGTGAGCTTTTTTTATAATAATACTCATAATCTCCCAAAAAAATGAGTGCCATCCAAGCAATGGGCGTGGCACCTCCCATACGAAGAAAACATTCATTATTGCATATCTGGGGTACTATTAAAGTGGGAGTCTTCAAACTTTGTGTGAGCTTCTTTGATAATAATATTCATAATCTTCCAAAAAATATGGGGGATCCAAGCAATGGGCGTGGCACCTCCCATACGAAGTACAAATTTATTATTGCATATCTGGGGTACTATTATTGTGAGAATATTCAAACTTTGTGCGAGCTACCTAGATAATAATGTAATCCTATTCCTAGGCAGAACAACGTTTGCCGGGTCAGCTAGTTATTTATATATTTAAATTTTATTAGAAGTTCTAGACCAATTAATTTGATTTTTTGCATAGAAATTTTTTGTATTATTATTAAACACTTGCAAGAATTTCAAACAACTTGCTTGCAACTTTTTATTTATTTTTCAAGATTTTAGTTTGTTAAAAAAAGATCATTTAAAAATTACAACAAAAAAAAAAAAATTGTTAGAAACCGAGTTTGATTTAAAAAAAATTTAATTGGTTCCAAAATTGGGGCAAAATACCAAAATTAAAGCTGGCAAAGCACTTATGATTGTTTTGCCAAGGCTCTGCCAACATTTTAAAAATAAACGGCAAGCCCAGCCCGGTGTTATCATTGGGTGGTCTTTTAGCAATTTTTTTTTTAAATCTAGTATTTTAACAATTTTTTGTTGGCGATTTTTTTTAGTTTAAGTGTTTTTAAAATATTCTAGCAATTTCAATTTGAGGTTTGTTTTCCAAGATCTTTTATTTCACTATTTTTTATTTAATACTGGTTTGATGCCAAAGATATTTTTTTAATTTTGTCATTTTCGGCGATTTGTTTTAATTCCAGTGTTTCAGTTTGATTGACTGGTTTGATACTTAAGTATGCCATAGGTTTTCTTAAGAAATCATATCTTAACAAAAGACAGCCGGTCGTAAACACGGGAAAATGGTGAGTATTTAAGGTTGGTTAATTATTTTTATTAAAGGTTTTTATTCAGACACTCCCCTTAAAGGTTAAATTTGTTAATTTATAACAACATTATTTTGCTATGTTGGTTGATTAAATTGTAGTAAGCTATACCTGAATTTTAATCAACCAATCTATTTGTTTACTTACAAACATACTGGTTGCCACCCTAAACAATTTCAAATAGGCAAACAGCAATTGTGTAATATTTTCCCATAGCCTATAATTATTACGTTGCTTTTTTTATTGTTTACAAGTTATTTCCGTTGTTAGTAGACAAACCAGGAAACACACGCAAATACGACCACAAAAACGCAACCAACGAATTTGTGTATACAATTGTATCATTCGACAGAAATGTGTTTATTAGGGGTATAAAATTATAATAACTGGAAATAAATATACCACATCTAAAGTAGCGATTTCTACACCACACACGATTAACTGTGAAGGAGGAGTAGAGTGAACAGAAACGGGTATTCAAAACCATAATAATCGACTTTTAATTATAATAAAAAGGATTTTTAGTCATCGTGGTAGTCAATTTTGTCACCCAGTAGGTAATTTTGCCTTTTATCGGGGTGACTATAAAAAGAACTTTCTGGAAGGGTTAAAAGGTGCCACTAGATTGTTTCTTCCATACAAACTATATATAAATTAAATATCAAATGAAAGGCCTTGGCTATACAAATTCTTCTTTTATTGAGTGCCTTAAATTCAATATATATAAAAAATTATGTGATATCAATCAATCACATGACAACTCAAAATGCGGGTCTCCAATTTTTTATCCAAATTTCATACAAATCTGTAGTTGCATCATCCGTGTAGGCATATTGATAGAATTTTCGTTCATTGTATTAATGAATCGGTTTCAATAAAACGTATTCATTAAAAAAATGTTCATTAAGTGCATGAACATTTATTTTTGTGAAAAATTTCGTTAGATTTTTTCATAATTTCATGCTATGATTTGTAACAGAAAAATTGTGGGTGCAAAATTTGCAGACTTCGTCATTTATGTTCAAATTGGAATAATGTGTACACCACCCAGCAAAACTTTGCATTACCTGTTAACTCGTTACCTTTTGCATTATTTTCAAGCAAAAATAAGTAGTTATCGATCATAGATAACGTATTGCATGATTTATAAAAGTAGAGTAATAATAAAAATATATTCGAAAATCTTTTTATAGACTCATAACTTTGTTTTTTTTTTTGTAAACAAAAGGATAATGTATATTCGTTTCGATATCACGAAGGGTCTCGGGTCTAGAATTTATGTTTTCGGAGATTGTTCGAAGTAACGAGAGTGACTCACGAGAGTAAATGACAGGGTATTCGGGTTAAATCGTAAAATGGGAAAAATGTTCCAAATACGATTAGTAAATATTTCTAAATAACTCACGAGAATAATCCTGCAGGTGAGTCGAGTTAAATGATGATAAGAGGAAAAGGTTCTAAATACGATTAATTTTTAAGTAACTTACGAGAATAATCGTCAAGTAAGTCGGGTTTAATCGTGAAATGTGAAATGTGAAAAAGGTTCTAAATACGATTCGGAAAAATTTCTAAAAGGATCTACATGTGATTACTATCTATTTATATGTAACTCACAAGAATAATCGGCAGATGAGTCGGTTTATTGGTTATACTTCGGCTGCGGAACAAAATATAGCTTAAAACCTAAATTGAATTCTATCTCACTTTTGGCAACCAAACTATGACACTATGTATATATGATAAATTTTACCAACTTAATGAGAACTATTAGAATTCTATATTATAGCCATAAATACACTCACAATATTATTTCGTTAAAAACAACTTAAAATACATATTATATTAATCGAAAATACAATAAAAAAAGGACTACTGATTTTTCATTATATTCAAACCATTTTGTTGTTTATTTTCAATCATTGTTTAATAATTATTATCGATTATAATCGACAAATGTAAAAACAATAGAAAGTCGTTTAAAATAACTATTAAATTTTTACTGACAAAAAGTTAGAAAAAACTACTTTTGTGGTTTGTTTTTCAAATTAAAAGTTTTTTTATTTGTATGTAATTACAAAACAAAACACAACACACGCAGATGTATATATTTTTATTGGCTTTGTGTGTATGTATATTTGAATAATTTCTTGTAATTTTTATTGAAATTAATTTGTATATATACAAACTATTTTGGTAAAAAAAACAAAAATGAATTATATTAATTTCTATTTTTTGAAGCAGAAAACATAAAATTTTACATTTAAATGAAAATATCAACTCCTACTGAATGTCTGTAAATTTTTATAGTTTGTTTTTGGAATGACTGATTCAAATAGTTAAAAAATATATTTCTATGAATTTCAATTGATTCTTCATTTAAAAACAAACTTTACGTATTACTTTTTAAACTACAGTCGGTAACGAAAAATATATTGTGAGTGTAGATTTTTGATTATCGGCATTTGAAACTATATTAGGTGTATGTATAGGTAGGTTATTTTTATCGTCAAATCAAATTGTATATGCGACGTTAGCATCAATATAGTTCTTGGCTGGTAACCAGAGTTCGATTCCCATCATTTATATATTTTATTTGTCTATGGAAATTATTTTTTACAGACATATTATAAAATAATTTAGATCTATATATAACAACTAGCTGACCCGGCAAACGTTGTTCTGCCTAGGAATAGGATTACATTAT
Source organism: Eustalomyia histrio (assembly GCA_949748255.1). NCBI lineage: Eukaryota > Metazoa > Arthropoda > Insecta > Diptera > Anthomyiidae > Eustalomyia > Eustalomyia histrio. The sequence continues at coordinate 66,456,222 of OX456523.1, read as the reverse complement.
TATCTAGGTAGCTCGCACAAAGTTTGAATATTCTCACAATAATAGTACCCCAGATATGCAATAATAAATTTGTACTTCGTATGGGAGGTGCCACGCCCATTGCTTGGATCCCCCATATTTTTTGGAAGATTATGAATATTATTATCAAAGAAGCTCACACAAAGTTTGAAGACTCCCACTTTAATAGTACCCCAGATATGCAATAATGAATGTTTTCTTCGTATGGGAGGTGCCACGCCCATTGCTTGGATGGCACTCATTTTTTTGGGAGATTATGAGTATTATTATAAAAAAAGCTCACACAAAGTTTGAAGACTCCCACTGTAACAGTACTCCAGATATACAAAAATACATTTTTACTTCGTATGGGAGGTGCCACGCCCATTGTACCCATATAGGTCAATTGTGAATCTAAACCATTCAGGGATCAAATAAAACAGACACAACAAATTTCATCGAAATCGGCCCAGCCGTTAAGGAGGAGTGCAGTCACTAACACACGTACAGGAGAATTATATATATAAAGATAACTTTACTATGAGTTCAGAGAAATAATAATTACATTTTTTATTACACAAGAATTAAGTGAAAAATCTTTAAATCAGTATAACTAGGTTTAAAACATTAAAAAGGGATGAAATTACGGAATGCTCGCTGGGAAATGCTGAATGAAATTTCATAAATCACAAATCCAGAACACATATCACCATTATCCATATTTAAAATAAATGACACGTTCAGCATAGTTCTCCGGCTTTTTAAAGTAGGAAGCTTAATAAGGGCAAGACGAGCGAAGTTTGAAGGTAAGTTAAGGGAGTTAAAATGTAAACCTCGAAGATAAAACAACAGAAATTGCTTTTGGACGGATTTAATTGCATTAGAAAAAGTTTGATAAATAGGAAGGCAAGTCATTAATCAACAGTGAGAATAGTATGAGCCCAGACAGTACATTTATTCTTGTAGAAAACATTCTGTTAAATTGAACGGTTTGCAAAATATTTGACAAATACGAATACGTGATATTATTTTTTAAGGAATGCAACACTTAGGAAGTACCTTCGACTAACAAATGTGTTGGTTTTTATGGAAATGCGAGAGATGAAAGGTGGTGAAAGATCTTCAAACGCGGCAACACTCTTGCTTCAGTGCTGCTTCATATTAAAAAAAAAACACTTCATAAATATGATGGAAAAATATTCATATACATGCCAGAATCCTAATTCCTAACCAGAAATGGAAACTTTAGCAGTTGGACTAAAAATCCTGTCACCTAGTGCTTTTGAAAATCAAAGATTGTTGCCAGGGAAATGTCTAAAAATAGATGCAAAAATCTCACTTGTACACTTAGATTATTATGTAGTTTACTGTTTGAAGTATAATTTTAAAAATTTTCTGTTCCATTTAAAAATAAAGTAACATACATTTAGTTTTTAAAGACATATTTACTTTAACTTTTTATACATTTGTTCAAAATTATTTGCTGTAACCTACCGATTATTTTCAGTTTTATTTATTTTGTTCATTTGTTAGAAAAATAATAAAAATTTACCTACAAAATGGAAATTTGTGGTTTACTTGTTTCCATAACAGTTATTACAAATTTTAATTTTGTTGTCTGTTTCAAAAAGTTCCAATATCTTTTTTATTTAAATTGTTTTTTTTTATATACAAAATTATTTCAACTTAAATTACAAGAACTTCATAAACACTCATACATACACAAACACATTCACACAAAATGTGTCCATAGGCATACATAGTTACATATATTTTGTAGATTAAAAAACAAACAAAAATACAAAAAACGGAAACCCGTCTTTTCTTTAAAATGGTATTATCAGTTATTTTAACTTCCAAACTATTTTAGGTGTACGGGTAATCAATTCATGACTAATTCTAAATAAAATTTAAAATTTAAGTAATTAAAAATTTAAGTAATTAAAAAATAAAAAAAGGTTCAAACAATATTGAATAATGTTTTTGAAACACTTCTTTATAATTATGAACAAGTTTATTCATTTTTATGTAGAAGTTTTATTAATTTGACTCAGTTTTTTTTAATATATTTTGATAAATTATTTAAGTAAATAAAAATGTAAACTAAAATAAATAATATGTAAAAATTCTTTTTTAATTAATTTTTGTTTTTGCCATAAGTGTATGAGTGGCATAAAAACTAGTGGCGTGTGTTATTAAAATGTTTTAATGGACAAAATTTTTACAAAACCAATCGAAATGTGCAAATTACAGTAAAATATAAACTATTTGGGCGTATTTTGGTAATTAACCTTTTGTGTTGATAAAATAAGAAAAGCGTCAAATTAGTTTTTACATACAAGGGTTATAAACACACACACACACAAATGTTTATAAACAGGGGTTGGTTTCACAAACATGGACTCATAAAATCTAGTAAAATTACACGTAACTAATACCTTTTCTATTTTCGAAACACTTATATTAAATGAAATATTTACTTACAAAATTTCTTATTTTTTAACTCTGCGTATCCCCTAAAACTTGGCCAGTAGCAGTATATAGATATGTGAATGATTTTTTTTTCTCTTTTTCTTGTTACCAGATACTGTCGATAAGCACAAACGTTTTCATAAGATAGGCGATTTATTTAAATCATTTTGCCTAAAGATAAATATTATAGATAACGTATGTATGCAAATTTAACTTCAATGATGGTTTATTCATATCAATAAATGATCAGAATTTTAGTTGAATTGTATTTGATATTTAACTTAGGGCTGAATAAAAATGGAAATTCAATTTAAAATAAAAAAAAAAACATCAAATAAAAGTAGCAGTTGTATAAAGATAGTTCGTTGTTGGGCAGGTTTATTGATTAGTAAATACAAGATGGAACAAATCGAATTGATAACAGAATTACTTCAACTGTTTTTGTCAGATTTGACTACACTCAGAATATTATTTCGTTTAAAACAATCTAAAATATATATTAAATTAATCGGAAATACAATCAAAAAGAGGACTACTGATTTTTCATAATATTCAACTCATTTTGTTGTTTATTTTCAATCATTATTTAACAATCGACAAGAGTAGTAAAAGCAATCGAAAGTCTTTTAAAATAATCATCAATTTTAACTGACAAAAGGTTAGAAATTAAACGATTTTTGTCGTTTGTTTGAAAGTTATTTTATTTGTATGTGATTACTAAACACAACACACATACACATCTATTGTAATCTTTTCTATGTTTGTATGAATACGTGAAAAATTTCTTGTAATTTGTATTAAAAAAATTTTGTGTGTAAGTAAACAAACTATTTTGATAAAAAAAAAACGAAAAGGAATTATTTAAAAATTATTCGTTAAAAGTAGAAGTCTTCCAAAAGAATAACTATGCCAAAATGTTTTATTAACCAGACGCTAATATGAAATTCAATAAAACACACAAATTTGTTTGGAGGCATCTTCACATTTTCATAACAATGTGAGTAAAACCGAGCAATCCCTCTTAAAATAGAATTTCCGCTTCTTTTTTTTTTTTTGGTAATCTAAAATCATAATTTATATAGTACTAGCGGGCAAAACCCGCTTTGTTGTTGGCGTAGAAAAAGGTTGCTCGGGCTAAAGCCCGGGACTGTCCGCGCTAACGCCCAAGAGTATATGGAGTCCCCAGATAATTACCAGTTAAGTTAATATTTTTAGTTAAATGTAAAATTTTATGTTGTCTGTTTCTATATAAACTCAAATAATTCCTTTTTTGTATTAAAATAGTTTTTAATATAAATATATTTCAATACAAACAAGAAATTGTTTAATTTTACATACAGGCATGGAAATATAGATCTCTGTGTGTGTTGTAATTCCATACAATTAAAAAAACTTTCAATTTAAAAAACAATCTACAAAATTTTTTTTCAAACGTTTTGTCAGTTGAAAATTGATTATTATTTTAAACGACTTTTTTTTTTTGTTTTTTACTACTTTTGTCGTTTATTAAACAATGAAAAATTTGTAGTCCTTTTTTTGATCGTGTTTTCGATTAATTTAATATGTATTTTAGATTGATTTTAACTATATTATAGTGACTGTGCGTATACTCAATATGGTATTTATCATACGTAGTGTAGCGCTAAGAACATTTTTTATTTTTTTTTGTTCCGTTTAAGATCACATCATAAATTCCAAATATAATTTACTATTTATTTTTTACAACAGGTAGCGAAAATCTTAAAAAAACTATGCTACATTTAATGGTTTGTCTTAATGGCATTCTCTCTAGGGTAAATAAGGTATTGCGAAATATCTCAAACATTTACCAATTATTTTTGTTTTTGACGAAAAACACATTTCTTTAACAAAGCTATTGCTTTTCTCTATTTTACTGCTGTTGCTCAACTAAAGTCCTTTGGAGATAAACAAAATGCTTTTGTTGTATTTAACGTACAAAGCCTGTCGTTTTTATTTACATTTAGAAAACAAAAAAAACAAAAACCTTTTTTATATTTACTTGTTACCTTAGCTATATATAAAAAATAACCTTTTATGTAAAAAGGTGCTCTTTAAAAAAAGTAACTTTTATTTCTAAACTTTGTGTTTGGAAAATATTTAATTTTTTCATTTGTTTCAGAAAGCAACATTTAAAAAAATATTATTTATGAACAGGATAAGGAAGTACATACCACATTTAAAAGTATACATTTAAAATGAATAAGAAAAATATGCATTTTAAACTTTATAAATATTCTTAATTTAATTCTACGCTTCATATAGTTCGTAAGTTAAAATAACAGAAAATACAATCTAACATAAATTATGTATCATTTGAAACCAGGTCTACATATTTTTTATATAAATCAAATGGTTTTTGTTATTTATTTTTAAATGGTATTTAAACAACTGACACATCAGTTAAAACAAATAATTAATCAGTTAAAAACAAATTATTATTAATTTATTTGAAAATCTTGGGTTTTTTGTATTTTTGGTTGAAAATGTGTAATCATACAGTTTTGAAATAAAATGTCATTTCTTTTGAATGCTATTTTCTGTTATTTAAACTTACAAACTATTTTAAGTGCTTAAATTGAATGTTCCACGCAATATGCTTATTGAGATTATGTGTCTCAGCATAAAAAGATCATTTCAGGATCTCTGAGTATGCAGAACATACATTTTTAACCATATCTCTGGAATATGCAAGCATTTACACTAAAAATAACTCAGTTTTCAAAATAAAATTCTCTTCCTAAAGAGCTATTCAACTCTATAAACAGTAAACTACATAATATTCTGAGTGTACGTTTTTAATATTATCAATTAATTTTTAGTAGTTTCTTTTCTTAAAAAAGTTAAAACATTTAAAATGACACATTAGCATCGTTGGAAAATTTGTTTTTATATTCTGCTGGCATTTGCGCCTTTGTGATAAAAAATAATATAAAATGTTTATAAATTTGAAGAAAAAAATTTTTTAAGGATATAAATTGTGTAAAAACTCAATTTTTGAAAATATCAAAAATATTTCTTTACAAAAAAGATTTATTATCAGAATATGCAATAAAATTACCAAAAATTTTCAATTGTACATTAGCTAAATATACAAAAAAAAATAACAAATGGATTGCATTTGCTTGCAACTTTGTCGATTCTCAAATATATAAAGTTAATGATGTTCTACAGCTTACGACAATAAACTTGTATTTACATAAAGTCCCTTGCCCTACTTATAAATTACATTTTGTTTATAAGGTTTATCAACTTTCACATTATTTATCTAAATATAGCATTTTGGTAAAATTTGACAGGAGTGTAATGACTTTTGTATATTTACTAAAACTGATTTCTAAACATAGTTTTTTATAATAAGTTAGACTAACAAAGAGAATATTTCCTTTTTCGAAGAGTACTATATTAAACTCTTTATTTCATAAAAACTCTCAACTTGATGTCCTTATTTGTGTCGATAATACAGTTTAATAAGACTTCGGTGAAAAAGGCTACAAAACGAATAAAAGCTTTTCGCTCATTTACAAGGAGCAACAAATAATAAAACACGATGTTATTATATACAGCTTTGTATGAATTTAAAATAACAAGTAAATTGTTGAAATGTGTTTAGTTGTTAACGGTATGCCTTACAAAATGGTCGTTAGCTGTCAAATCGCATAGATGACAACGCGCATGGATACGTTTAAAAAAAGTTTTTTTGTGTGGTTTAATGAAAATATTTGAATAAATATATAAATATTTGAAGCGAAAGTTAAAAAAAAAAAAATTATTAAAATTAAAAAAATTACTGCTATAAATAAAAATATTTATATACAAAAAGTGTGAAAATTCCTAAAAATATGAATAAAGCATTTATTTTATATTAAATCCAAACGAATTTAAATCATTATTTTTTTGACAGCTTTAAATATATACAAATTGATTTGATTCATTGCTGTGGGAATAATTAACTACACAATAACACACCGTTTTGTTTGTTTACTTAAGTAAGTTTATAAACATGGTGGTAAACATGTAATATGTAAAATATATTTAACCGGTAATTACTTTTTTCCATTTAACAAGAATATTTAAAAATAAATATTGGGTAACCAAAGTAATTGCAAAAAAGCCAAGTAGAAAATACGAAATGCTCTTAACAGAAAATAGTTTATAAGTGAAGATATTAACATCGCTATATGTATCACCATATATTTTTTGGAAAACAGTGCTGTAGATAATATAAACATATTACAGAAAACCGAAAAAGTAAACGAAAATTAAATAAAGCAATATATAATGATATTTAAAAAAAAGATGTTTGTTTATGGCAAATGCCCTGATCTTTGTTCATTACTGCTAGATTCATTTTAATGAAACTACAAAATACCAAAAAATAAATGCACTCATTTGTCTAATTAAAAATGCATTTTATTATATATTACACGAGTTGATACTGTGGAAAAAAAATCTAGCTAAAAAATTATTTTTTTGTGAGTTCTCTTTATTAATATACAAATATAATAATCTTAATGTAAAAGAAAAAAAAAAAAACGAATGAAAATTGACAAACAGCGCTGTTTTGGGTTCCGAACCCACATGACTTTTTTGCTGTTCTATGATCTACATCAGAATTTTTTTTATAGCTTTACTTCGTTTAGCAAATTTTTTGTGAAAATAAATCAAATGCCTTTTTTTAACAATTTATTCTAAATATTTATGATAATTTTTTTTTTTAATTTTAAATTTCTTGCTATTTTACAAATCCATATATGTTTCGTTTTATGCTGAGCCCATAATATGTGTTTCTTAAGTATTTCGATGTGCTAAATCTGGCTTCCAATATATATAGAAAATTTAATTTTCCTCAATTTAAGAAACAATTTCGTTTGAAAGCAAACTATATAAAAAAATATAAATTTAGCTGATTTTCACAGTTTACTACGAATGGAAAAGAAAATAATTTAAAAATCTGACTTACAAAATTCGCTCCGGAATTTTTTATGCTAATTTTTAAAATTAAATTTTTTTTCATTTGTTAAATGTTGCGACCTGTTGACAAATTTGTTGGCAACTTAAACTTTCCACACTGTGCAGTAGAATCGATCTAATTAAAAAACAAGTAAAAAAGGCTTAAATTCGGCTGTGCCGAATCTTTGAATACCCTCCACCAAGCAATGTAAAAAACTTTTGAAGTAAAATTATGGAGGTGAAAAAGATTTCTTGAGGTGAAAAACTTTTTTGGATCCGGACACGAATTTTTTTACGTGAAAAAAATTTTGAGGTGAAAATTTTTTTAGGTGAAAAAAATTTTTTGTGGTAAAAAAAAATTTTAGTGGTGAAAAAAATTTTTGAGGTGAAAAATATTTGAGGTGTACAAAATATTTTTAATTCCTAAGCGATTGGTGAAAAAAGTATGAGAAAATATATTATATACCAGTCGCTACTATGAAATTGTACTAAAATACACCAATTTGTATGGTAAATTTAGAGGTATATAACATTTTCACCCATAACTTTTTAACCGTGGACCGATTTTGCTCTTTTGTTATACCAAACTGCTCGGGGTAAAAATACGCACCCCCACTAACGTCTTTGCGTCGTGACCGTCATTTCAACAGACAAACAGACAGACAGACAGACGGACATCGCTAAATCGACTTAAAATTGCATAAGGATCACGAATATATGTACTTTATGGGGTCTTAGACCTATATTTCGACATGTTACAAACGGAATGACAAACTGATATATATCCTCACCATATATGGTGGAGGGTATAAAAATCGATTCTAAAGTTTTATCACTGCAGAAAATCAAGGGGAAAAATATTCTAAAATTTTTGTAGAAAATACTACACTTACAAATATTTTCCGTTACCGACTATAGTTTATTTAAAAAGTAATACGTTGAGTAGGAGTTGATATTTTCTGTTATATGTAAAATTTTATGTTTTCTGTTTCTAAAAATACAAACTCATATAATTTCTTTTTGTTTTTTTATTACCAAAATGGTTGTTTATATACAAAATTATTTCAATAAAAATTACAAGAAATTATTCAAATATTCATACACCCATAGAAGGTAAAAAAATATATACATATGCACATACATGTGTTGTGTTTTGTAAAATTACATACAAATAAAAAAAATCAATTTGAAAAACATATAGCAAAAATCGTTTTTTTCTACGTTATGTAAGTTAAAATTTGCTGGTTATTTTAAATGGCTTTAGATTGTTTTAACTACTTTTGTGGATTATTAAACAATGATTTAACCTTTAACTTACGAGGTGGAAATTTTTGACATATCGGAAGGGGTGGTAGTAAATTTTACACCATTTTTTTTTAAGTATTATTATTTATGTTTATATATTATAAAGGTATCATACTTACATTATGCAAGGTTAAATACTTCCGAATATAGAGTTATGAAAAAATTATAAAAAATTTTTGATTTTTTTTTGAAAATTTTGTTGTTTATTTCAAAAGACTTCTTACATGAACAAAAAAATAGATGTATTTAAACTTGTAAATTTAAAAAAAAAAAGTTAGCTTAAACAAAAATTAAATGCCATTTTTCCACAGCCTACATATATATATTTATTCAAAAATCAAAACATTTCAATATCTCTTATATATTAAAAAATAACAGTCAGTTACTTATGCTTAGTTACGAATTGAAAAGTTGTAACATATAGTAAGAGGTGGTGGTAAATTTTACACCTATTCTTTTCAAATACATTTCATTTGCTGCGTTTTTTCGACAGCTATCCACGTTGTTTATTTCACAATGTTAAAAACTTTTTTTAAAATTCAAAAACAAACTATAAATAGTATTTTTCAAAAAAACTTACGCTAACGTAGATGTGTAGTAATATTTCTCATATGGATTACTAACGTTAACTCAGATGTGGTAGTAAAATATTTTCTATGAAAAAATCACATAAATGACTATGTGGTAGTAATATATTTTGTATGTAAAAATAACACAAATGACGACGTGTAGTAAACTTTACACCCACACTCAAATATCTTGACGTTACTGTAACCTGCGACAACACAAACAGTACTGATAATAAGAGCACAATATAGTTTGAGGGTACTGAGAATTTAAAAATATTAGCGTTCAATAGAGAGAAGTTTTTAAAGAACCAAAAAAAAACAGTGTAAAATTTACTACCACGTCATAAGTTAAAGGTTAAAATAAACAAAGAAATGGGCTGAATATAATGAAAAGTCAGTAGTCCTCTTTTTGATTGTATTTTCGATTAATTTAATATGTATTTTAGATTATTTTTAACGAAATAATATTGTCGGGGTACAAATGAGATTGTACACTCAAAACAGATCGTAGTTTAAGTTAATTGAAAATTAATTAAAATAAATGAAAATTCACCTAAAACCCGTCTACAGATTTTCGTTTAAAATAAAAAACTTTTCATTTAATTTTATTTTTAAATGTTAATAAATTAACTACAATAGATGTAGAAAATAAATGATTTCTCATTTATTTTACAAATTAACACAAATTCTTAAAAAAGAGATATTTCCTTTTTTATTAGTTTTAACTATTAAAAATTAAATACAATATGCATAAAAAGAAATGATACTTTGATTATATTTCTCTTTTAAATATCCTAAAAGTTAACGGCAAATTCTGATCAAACAAACTATTTTCATTTATTTTGTTTATTTTAACCAGCACCCCAGCAACTAAAAAAACACCAAAAAACAATTTTTTTAAACAAAAATTAAAAAAATATATAAACTATAATAGAAATCCGTATATTTATATTTGTAATTTATTTTTTACTTAAATGTCAATAAGTTTAGAAACAGAAAACATAAAATTTTATATTTAACAGAAAATATCAACTCCTACTGAATGTCTGTAAATTTTTATAGTTTGTTTTAAAAAAAACTGATTCAAATAGTTAAAAAATATATTTCTATGAATTTCAATTGATTCTTCATTTTAAATAAACTGCAGTCGGTAATGGAAAATATATTGTGAGTGAAGAAATTATAATTTTATATTGTACTTTTAATTGATCAAGATTTAAAGATAAACTGGAAATAATCGATTTATTATAGTTTTTCGTTGTAGATACTAGTAGTTTAGATTTTAAATAATTTTCTGGCATATTAGCAACCTGACGTTTTTATTACTTTTTAATTACATTAATTGTTTTAAATAATTTGAAAGTGAGGATGACTTCTCGATAAACTGAAAAAGAGAACAATTGGTTATTTTTATATAAAAGGCGGTTAAATTTTAAGGGCCGATATTGATTTAAATAAAACACAATTTATTTAGGAAATTATTGTCATATCTTTTTATTATGATAATATGGTATTGTTCAGTTATGTATGGAACCAAATATCGGCCAAATGGCCGCCGCGACCTCGGCGGCTCACCTCCATCCGATAGTCCAAATTTTCGATGACACTGAGGCATAATTGAGGTTCTATGCCGTTAATGTGCCGAATTATCTCATCCTTTAGCTCTTGAATTGTTGCTGGCTTATCGACGTACACCTTTTCTTTCAAATAACCCCAAAGAAAGAAGTCCAACGGTGTCAAATCACATAATCTTGGCGGCCAATTGATATCGCAAGTGGCACCGTCCTGCTGAAACCACATTTCGTGCACATCCATATCCTCAATTTTTGGCTTCAAGAATTTCGTTAAAATCTCGCGATAGCGAACATCGACGGCGAGTCGAGGTTGACGGCTATTCTGCGACACTATCGCGGACAACAGCAATGTTTTCCGCAGAACGAACTTGGCGAGCATGCACAGGTGTTTTCTCATTTCCTACAGACCCGATTTGAAGAAAAATGTGCACTATTATCCCGATTGTTGGACACATTTGGTCAATTATGCTGACCAAAAAAATAAAAAAAAATAACTTTATTGCGTTGCTCGATTATGTATCTTTTCATGGTTCCAATTGAGTTAGTCTGAAATTGAGAAATATCAAATGAAATGCAGAAAAAAACGACGTTTAGGTGTGGTTCACATTCAACATCGGCCCTTAAAATTTAACCACCCTTTACAACTATCACATTGTGGTAAAATCATTGTAGTTATTGAGTGTAGTTTATTACAAATATTTTTCAATCCAGAAATTTTTTGAATTCAATAAATCTCTTTGTTTTTATTATTTTTTAAAACATTAGTAGCTTTTGTTTCTTTATGGTATTTAAATTTTCACTTGTTCTATGGTGTTCTTTTTAACACAGGGTGATACATATTTTTATGTTTTTTATTTTACAATACGATCAACCATATTTAATGTATTTTCGTGTGTTCTAAATAAAAATTGGCGATAAAGAAAATATAAAAAAAATTAAACTTGTAACTGCAGCAAAAAAATATCATAATTGGAAAAGTTTTTAAGTTTGAAACTATATGTTAGTGGTTAAAAAATATAACTTAGCTTTTCTGGTGTTTCTGTTTCGTTTTTTATTTTCTTTAATGCTCATGCTCATGCTCATGTTCGTGTTCATGTTTTTCTTTTCTTTTTTTAATGTTTTTTTCTTTAAGTTTGAACTGTAACAAATGTGTGTTAAAAATACTATACTACTTCCACCACTATTGTTGCCTCTACTTCTGCCACTACCACTTATAGTTGGTGTTAACTAAATTTATTTTCTTTAAAGTTACGAGTGATTTTTTTTTGTGCTGGTGGTAGTTTATTATGAATTACCGGGTTTTTATGGTTGAAGTAGTTATAAAAGTTTGATTTCAGAATTAAAAGTTTATTTCTTTCGTAATAACAGCAGCTAGGCTAATCAGTATTCCGTCTTTTTAATTTTAGTTTTAAATTTTTGTTTTAAAGAAAATTGTTTGTTCCATAATTGATATCTGAGGCAATCTATTTTTAAATGCCCAGCCATAAATTGTCGATGGTTGAAAAATAAAGGGTTAGCAGAGCACTGATTGTCAAAGAAAAATGTTTGCTCCATAACTCATATCTGAGGCAATATGTTTTTATATCCGCAGCCAGAAAAGTACTGGCAGATCACTGATTGCCAATGTTGCTTTGACAGTACTTGATTTACAAAATTTACAACCGTGGTAAATTTTTACATTTTTCTTTTGTTTTTATATACATCGAGCTTTTGTGTTTGATATTTTCGTGTTTTTATAACTAGCTTTTTTAAATAGATTTTTACTGGATAAATTTTTGCCAGTAAAAATTTGTAAGAAAAAAACAGCTGATTGAAAAAAAAATATAATTGAAAAACAAAGAATTTTTGCAAACACATTAAATATTTTTTTATTAAGGTATATATCAGCTTGTTTACGATCAGCTTGTTTACGATGAAATGAGTGAGATGGAAGTCCGGAATGTTGCTGAACTGAAATTTTGCCAAATAATTTCAGTAATAGTACCCTTACTTTTTTATTTTATTTTTTTATTTTTATTTATATTAATCATATAATTATAAATTATATCCTAATACCCTAACCGAACACTAGCACCAAAGGCCATCGGCTCGTTGTAGAGAAAGCAGACCAGAGCCTCTGGTGAGAATCGAACCCACGACCCCCGCACTGATAAGCTAGCACGCTACCAACTAGCCTACCGGGGCGCTCAGTACCCTTACTTTTCTCATGTTTTGTTTTGTTATTGTGAATTGAATTGTTTTCTTTTTGCAATGATGGTTGGAATTAGTTAACACTAATAATATTGCACAAATTCAAAAGACAACGAAAGCTGGTTAACGTTTGTTGAAAGAACAAAAACTATGAATATGATTCTCAATATTGTTACCTATAACATGTAAAAGAAAGTTGGGTCTTAATTGAAATTTCGGTGCTTAAGCCAATTTTAGTTGGGCCTTTATATATTTTTATTATTAGTTTTAAATATAAATACCTTGTTAGGAAAACAAACGTAGTCTACAATTTTTTACCAATACCAATAATTAATTGCGTATTTAATTACTGGAATTAATTTGTTGAACACAAGAATTCTTCCCATAAAAACAACGTCCAAAAACTCTTGCCATAAAAATAGCTTTAATAACCTTATTCCAAGTCAGTTATTAAAATATTTCCAGCACATAATAATTTCGCGATATTTGGCGATTTCCGTAAAATAGGCTTTTTTAAGCAATTTTAATTATTATCAGATTATATTGGATACAGCAGGGGTGTCCAAAAGTTCTTTATGGAAGAGTAAAACCAATACATTTAAAGAATAACTAATTTTTATTCAATATTTTTTATTGTAAAAACCAAAACATACAAAGAAAAAAAAAATATTTCATATCATACGTTAAACAAAAAAAAAAAATTTACATTGACAATCGCTGTCGTCAATGTTTACCAGCAAAGCATACGAAAGTGTTGTTGTCTTGCACTTGCGTGTATACAGTTAAGAACGACAAAAAAACGAATAAGGCAAAGTTGTTTGTGTATTTCGTATTGCTATTGCTGTGTGCTCTATGTGTATTAAAACACACAACCTATAGCTAAGAGCATTTACAAAAACAAATGAGCGTCAAGAGCATAGGGCTTGGACACCCTTGGTATACAGTATATGAAGTAATTGCGTGCAAAAAGCCACTAATTCACTAAATTCTAAAAACAACGACTTTTGCAACAAATATATTTATATATTTTTTTTTTATTTTTATAAACGCAAGTATATTACAACCCTTCAAAAATATTGCACAAAAATTGCCGTTAACAGTTTGAAAAATACTGGCATACAAAACGTTTTACATCTCAGTTCAAAGAAATAAGGACTTATGCCACTTTCCAAATAAAACCCTTATATTTTATACAAAATTTTAGAATATTACGTGCAAAAGTTACGTTAGATATGAAAAATATATCCGGGATAACTTTTAAATATCGATAATTATATACAATAAAAGCTAACATGTATACGAAAAGTTATTTGGTATCTTGACGCCTAAAACACATTTGTAGGTACTTTGAGTTATTAATGAGTTAACTACAAATAAACGTACGTTCAGGAAAAAATACAGCATTTATAAAAAACAAAACAAAAAAACCTATTATTTGAAAAGCAAAAGAAAGATAATTTAGTTAATTTTTGTTATCAAGTGACAGCTAAAAAAACAGTACGAAATCAGAAACCCATTTAATTGGTGTTGATAGAAGATGTCTCTAACGGAAATTAAACTATTAAGTTGAACAAGACTACACTAAGAGAAAGTGACAACGTTTGCCAGAAATTCAAAAGTTGAAAACACCTAAGTTAATAAACGGCTTCTTTATCGTAAGATATCAAATAACTTTTTACAATACAACAACTATGCTGTTATAATTGAAAATATTTTAGAGAAGCCATAGATGGTGATAAACTAATAAAATAAAGGTAAATTTGATAACATTAAAAAGTCAAAAGCAGAAATATCAAATAACTATATAGTATTCAACAAAATTGCCCGTTTCAGATGTATAACCAAAGATAACGTATTTAAAAAATTGTTTACCTTTGTTCGAATAACTATGTAATATGGGCAAAAGGACATTTCCTTTATAAGAATGACACGTTTCTTGTATTTTATTTTTTTTTGTGAAATAAAATTCATAAACAGGGAGTATATCCATATATGTATATCCTCACCTTATAGCATTTTTGGATTCATTTTTATTTCACTTTCTTTCTGCAAAATAAAATGTTTAAACACTTAAAATAGTTTTTAAGTTAAAATAACAGAAAATGGCATTTACAAGAAATGATATTTCATTTAAAAACCAGTATACTTAATTTTTATTTAAATTAAATGCCTTTTGTTATTTATTTTTAAATGTTTAATAAACAACTGACACATCCGTAAGAAACAAATGATTTAATCAGTAAAAATAAATGTTAAAATTTTACCTAAAAATTCCTTAAAAATATATTATTTTATCAATTATTTGAAATTGTTTCCCTTTCTGTATTTTTTGTTTTTTTTTTAATCTACAAAATCAATGTATGTATAGCTACCTTGTAGGAAATGTCGATAGTGAAACTGTACTGATTTACTATTGACTTTGTCACTAATACTACTGACTAATTATGCCCCAGCCAACGCTTTCTGCTGTAGACATTTAACATGTGCGTGTCATTGCGAATCTACACAACTATTGACTAGGTGTTGACATCAGGCTCCACAAAATCTTTAGAGTTGCAACTTTCACTAAAAATTATTGCCTCTTTTCGTTATTTTTATTTTTATACAAAATTGATTGTTTTTTCACAAGTCTTTTGTAATTTATTTTGCTCATTACATATTTTGTTCAAATATGTGTATTTACCGTTTCTTTATATTTTTATTAAAAACTTTAATTTTGGATGCAGCTTAGCACATTTATTTTCAACAAAATAAAACAATAAAAAAATCAAGAACAAGCACAGCTTTGCAGTTGTATAAAAGGTATGCAAAAAGTATAGACGCTTTGTGGACATGTCACCAAGAAGTCACCCAAAATAGTCGACAAAAGTAGTGACTTGTAGACACTTGACCCCACACACAAAAAAATAAAATTCATAATTTTTATGAAAATTGTTCATAATTTTTAACGTTCATATTATATATGAAGCTTACTTACTATTTATGAAGTGTTCCTAACTTCCCAGTGTTTTTTTTTTTATAAATTCGATCATAGTTTTAATGAATTATGTATATAAAAAAAAAATCATATTTAATGTGTTCAAATTCTTAAATATTATGAAAATTTCATAATTTAAAAATGTTTCTACAATTCCCTATTTTATGTTATGACGACGTACATAAATAATAACAACCTGTTCATACGTTTTAAGAACGGGTTCTTAATTACAAAATATTATGAAATACTTCATATTTTACAGGTTACGTTTTCCATAAATATTAAGAAGTAGTTCATAATAATTCAAATAACATAAAATGTAAGAACGGAATTTCTAAAGTAATTTCACGATGTTGTCAACTTTTGAATTTAAAAAATACAAACGCGTAATAAAGAACAAATAAAATTTTACTCAAATATGGCTAAATATATTAAGATGAATAAAGTTTAGAAATTATAAAACTTAAGATTTTCACTATTTGCACTTTTACAAACGTCTATTAAAATATATAGTTTCATATTTCAAAAAATATTTACCTTCGCGACTTTTTAGAATTATTGAAGGGACTGTGAGTTTAAGTGCTAACTTGCTGTGGTTGAAAAATAGCATTTTGAAGTTTAAACCATTTGCAAGTATATTACTTAAATAGCAATTCGTTAATTTTTGCATTTCGTGAGCCGAAGTATTTCAGTAAAATGCAACTTCAAAAGTAATTTAGTTAGTTACACAATTTTTTAATTAAATAAAAATATAATATTTTCTAAGACAAATCTCAAAAAAAAAGTAAAAAACCGTGGGTAACTTGACATATTTTTGATTTTTTGAATGTTAATATTTTTTCTATGACACGTTATTAATTGTTTATATGTTACATGCTATTACAATACGTTGTTATTTTTCCTCTTACCCACAACGTATTCAAATTTAATAAGTTAAGCACAAAAAGCAGCAAAATGGCAACATTGAAAACAGGTTTGATAAAAATATGCCGTTAGTTTTGTTATAGAAACGATGACGCTGTATTATTTTTGTTATAATAAAAAAAACGAAAAAAATAGTGTTTTTTATAAAAAAAAAAAAAAAAAAAAAATAAAGTGTTTGTAAATAAAATAAAATAAAATTACGAATTTTCGATTTTTCGAAAATTTCATAATTGTATATAGTTTCTAACTACACGAAACAAAACTGGTATTAAAAATTTACAATCCGTTATTTATATTTTTTTTAATCTAATTTTAACAATGAATTTTATTTTTTTGTTAATTAAAAAGCAATACTTTAAAAAATAATAATACAACTTTAGAAAAACAATACACACAGCAGTTTTATTTATGTTATGGAGAAGTTCCTAGCATATATGAATAGGTACATAAAATTTATTTATAATATAATGAATTATTTCCTAACATTTAAGAAAAGGTACATACAATTCCCAGTATTATATATATTTATGTACTAGTTCCTAAATATTATGATTTTGTACATTGGCAAATTTTTTAAGTACTTTTTATAAATAGTAAGTATATTTACATATATTTTGAAGGGCACTTCATAATAAACCAGTACACAAACTTTACCACTATTTTTTTTATCAACTGTTCATAAATACAACCAGAGTTTATGAAAAAGTTCTTAAATTAGTACATTGGCAAATTTTCCATAAAGTATTCATAAATAGTATGATTTTGTTTTTTGTGTGCAGGCTTCCTACAGGGTATAGAAAGTTTTTGTGTGAATGTGTTTATGTATGTATGTGTGTTAATGAAGTTCTTGTAATTTGAATTGAAATAATTTTGTATATATACAACCAATTTAAATAAAGAAACAAATTGAAATTTTCTGTATATTTTTTTTTTTGAAACAGACAGCAAACAAAATTTAAATTTGTTATAACTGTAACGGACACAAATAAACCACGAAATTCCGTTTTGTGGGTAAATTTTTATTCAATTTTTATTAAATTGAAACTAAAAAAAAAACGGTAAATGATAGTAATTCATTTCGAATAAATGTATTAAAAAGTTCATATAGATATTTTTTTGAAAAATAAATGTATGTTCCTTTATTATTAAATGATACGTAATACTTTTTTATTAAACTACAAACAGTAATAATATCTTCTGAGTGTATAAAAATTAGTTCAGGAAATTAAATTCCCTCTGATAATAAAGGAATTTATAATGACTATTAAAAGAACCAGTCTCAATACAAAGCTCATGAAATTTATTACGCAAATTCTCAAGTTTCTTAAGACTAAAGTATACTAAGTATACTAAAGAAATTTATATTGTTATTTCTTCCTCGGAGGAATATTTTCTCTGCATATAACACAAAAACATTTTATATTTAGAAAATATCGAAGCTCATTAGCAATAATTTGGTTCATAAAAACTACAAAGATTAAAATTGAAACTGGAGGTAACCGAGCATTCAGAATTTTTCACAAAATTATATGAATCTGATTCAATAATTAAGGAATTGTGATTACCATTAGAAAAAGAAATTGACAGCAAACTTTCATATAAATGAAAATATAAATAAAATTTACAATCATACGCAAATTTCATAAAATCGAACTCGAAAAATTTAGAAAATAGATTAATGCATGTAATTTCAAGCAATACCTACACGCAGAGAAATAAAAACTTGATCACTGGCTCACAGGAGGGGACTGCATTTGGGCTCATGTTTCTTTGAGGACCTGGGTGATTTGGCTGATATCGAACTCCGCCGACTTAGGGGCTTTTTGAGGCAATCGGGATGGTTCGACAGGGGAAGCTAGTGATATGATTTTTTAGTCTAAGTGAGTCTGATTGGCAGGCTACACATCTACCTAACCTATATATATATACCCAGCAAAAAAAAATGTATTATTCAATAATACACAATTTCCAGTTTCAATTTAGAATTTTTTAATATAATTTAAAAGTTATGTGAAAATTATTTTAAATTATGTGAAAAGATTTTAAAATTGTCCAAAAATTATTTCAAATTATTTAAAAATATTTTAATATTGTCCAAATATATTTCACAACCAGTTCTTAAATTTTCCAAAAATGTTTCAAAGTTGCCAAAAATTACTTTAAACTTTAATGAATTTTTAAAGAAATTTAAAAGATTTTTGGATAACTTAAGAACTGGTTGGACAATTTTGAAACATTTTAATTAATTTACCATTAACATTTAACCTTTTTAGGCAATTTTAAAACTTCTTGGATAATGTTAACATATTTCTGGATTACTTTAAAACATTTTTAAACAATTTTAAAATTATTTCGAAATAAAATTGAAAATGGTGTTAAAAAAAAAACAAATTAAATACATATAAACTAACCAGTCCTGAGGGTCAATTCTCGTTCGGTGAAACGGTGAAATGAAAAGTTTTTTCACGTTTTCATAGTACTTTTGATTCGCGTTCTGTGAAAAAATGTAAAGAAATATCAAAACGTTTTCATATGAAAAAAAAGTGGAACGAAACAAGATTTTTTCACGATTGCACAGCACTGGCGATTCTTGTTTTGTGCAACAGTGCAAACAACTGTCAAAATATTTTCATATGAAAAAATTGTTTACACAGACTATTTATAAGTGAAATAAACATGGAGAAGATTGTAAGAGGAAACCATGCCAGCGAAAGCCAAAAGGAGTATTTAATTAATTATTAAGAAAAGCATGTGGACATTGCAAACGATGAGTAAGTAGCTTAATAACCAAAATCACACTTTTATAAATCCCATATTTACAGATTTGTAACTGCAGATGGTGACAAATTTAGAGACGAAAAGTATAACGAATTAGCGGCGACCCTTAACAGTTTTAGTGGGACCAAAAAGGACAGTGAAAAATGGCAAAAGTATGGCATATTTATTTATAGTTTATTTATATTCTTTATGAAATTTTTTTTTCTTTAAGTAATATTAGACTTCATACGCGCACCAAATATAGTTCACTTAAAGTAAGCCGATATAGAACCATGTCGGTTGTCATTTCGAATGGATTGTGGTCAGCACGAAGTATGCGTCTCAGCACTCTCAAAAAATTCCTATAAATTATTAAATTATTTACTGAAATAAAATGCTTGTAACATCATTGTCTTACCTTTGTTCATCCGGAATTCTTTGAGTAATATCCAATAAAACAATTAATCCAGATATTTTTATATAATTATTTAAAATAAATTTTACGAACTTAATTCACTTTTGTTTACGTTTTTCTCTGTTTTGACATTTGCTTTAAATTTTGGATAACACAGTTACAAAATTTTCATGGGTACAGTGCGAATGAAACATTTTTTTCATAATACATACGAGAATCGCAATTTATGTATTTGTGAAAAGTTCGAGTGAAAAGTGCTTATGAAAACGAAAATGAAAAGTTTTTTTTCACTTCACATTATCACAGAACGAGAATTGACCCTCTGATGATTTACATTACATTGTGTAATTATTAACTGTAATACTACAATATATTGTATTACGTCAATTTGGTGGGCTTGAATGTTTCTTTAGAAAATTTTAAATATTTGTTATTTAAATACAAAATATATTTGACTTGTCGCAGAATGTAAGTAATTACAAAAATGAAAATAATGAATACTACCTAATGTTTTGTAAATTAAAATATAAACTTAATTAAAAATGTAAACTCAATTTTGTAAGCTATGTTATTTTTGTGATAAAAACTAAAAATATGTACTAAGAACAATGTTTAGTAAATCATTTAAAGGGGAAATAATCGGTATATAACTACAACGTCAATATGAAAGTTTTTTTTTCATTATTGCATAAGTGTTTATTTGTTCTAATAAAGAATCAAAAGCAATGCATTAAGTTCGCTTCTTTAAACTTATTTTTATGCATTCTTATGAATTTATTGTTCATCAAAGCTTAAATTCTACAAAGTATATGAATCAGAATGCCTAATCATTGTATTTACATTGCTTTCTTAGAGTAAAATATGAGTAATGATATTAGTTATATTTGAATAGTTCCATCCTATGACATGCCAATGTTAAATTCAACCATCAGAAAAGAAGTGATGCCTTTGCCATTGTAGTGATGCTTTTATTGCTTCTTTGACATATGCGTATATTGTATTTTGTAATTAAATGCAAATAAAAAAACTTTAAATTAGAAAATTAAACCACAAATTAAATTTTGTTCAAACGTTTTGTCAGTTAAAAATTGATGGTTACTTTAAACGACTTTATATTGTTTTTACTACTTTTGTCGATTATTAAACAATAATTGAAAATAACCCACAAATCAGTAGTGCTCTTTTTGATTATATTTTCTATTAATTTAATTGTATTTGATATTGTTTTTAACGAAATATTATTATGTGTGTAGGCTGCCACATATTTTTTTAACCAAAATATTTTACCGCTAGTACGTTAGAGGACAAAACTTAAATTCAATATTAAAGTACTTAAAATACTATTGTAAAATTAATTTAAATTACCAATAGAGAAAAATATATATATATGTTATTCAAAATTCAAAATTTTAGAATGCAAATTAAAATTTTTTGTTTAATATTTAATTGAAATTTTTTTTAGTTTTTAAATTTTAGTTTTGGATTACACCTTTTTTGCATATATTCTCACACTTTCTCACGGACCGATAATCCATACGGCTCCATAGGGAAATGATATTTAAAGTTTATAAATGGATTAATTTCGATATATTTCTTTTTTAATTATTTTTATTATTTCCAGCAAAAAAAGAGTAGCAAAAGAAGAGAAAAGGAAGCAGTGATTTTAATACCTGTGTTGTGAAAATTAGGATCGGGACCAATGATTTTTACATAGGGGCATCATAAGGTGGAAGTTTTCTTTTAGATCCCTTTTCATGGCATCTAAAGCCCTTCTTATGGTGAAAAATGAGATCTTTTGATATTCCCAAATAAACTTTAAATTTGCAATTTAAATTTTACCAGGACATCAGTAATCGGGCCTTAGCCTCATTTTCACAATATCCCTTAAGCTTCTACCTAGGAATTTAACTAACACATTTGTTGTTGTTTCCCATATAAAGTTTGAAATTGACAGTGGGTTAAATTATAACGGACGGGACATTCATTAATCGATCCTTATTTATTAAATTACTTTATTCAAAATTCTTGCAATTTTTAACACAATAATTTTTTTACTTTTTGTATCAATAATAACTACGATTTTAAGAGTTTAAAATATGGCAAATTGTCAGTTAAAGATTCAAATCACTTATACTTATACCATAGTTATAAATGGCAAATTTATATAGAAACATCTTTGATTAATGTTTAACTTGATTTGTTTTTAAAATAAGTTACCCGTTATAGATTTTTAAAGTGTTAAATTTCATTAAAACTCAGATTTTTGGAAGTTGTGAAAAAGAACTGCCTTAGAAGAGCAAAATCAAACTTAAAGATACTTTGGAATAAGTGAAAAATTAATTCCTTAAGAATCACTTCTCTTTATTTTTGCTAGGTTATAACGAAAATTGGTGGTTTCTTTGTTGTTTTTAAATCAATTAAGCTTACTTAAGCTTATGTTAATAATTTTAGAAGAAATTATGCGAAAAAACTACGTTTCATGAAAGTGATAAAATATAATCGAACGTCTTGTCAAATTTTATATAGATGGGTTACCTTTTTCGTGAGTTATAGTGCCCTTTAATGGAAGATGCCAAGTTAAAGGCGTTTTTTAAATTGGAGAGTGTTATCGATTATTAACTATTCTCGAAGTTGAACCATAAATTTGAAATGTAATTAAAAAATTTACTTTCTAAAATATTTACTAACTACAAGACAAACAATAAAATTCCTTGAAATTAAAATATTTATTCTATTAGAAGCAAAATTTACAAAATTGTTCTTATTTGTTTTCACATTTTGTATACTATAATGAAATACAAAGGCCTGGAAATATATTATGCAAACAATTTGAATATTTTCATTATATTAATTTTTGTTTGTGTTGTAAATTTTTAAACATAACAATATGTCAAAAAAAACACATACCTACGAACTTAGATAAATTTGTAAACATTTTATTAAAAACAAGTATTTTTCATAAATATTTATCATGTTTTTCACACAGATGAATGTTTTTTTCTTGGCTGACATAAAAATCTAAAGAAACTACGGTAGAAAGAAAATGGAAATACATCATCACAACAAGTTTCATTTTTACATTTTGTTTTATAAATTTTCAGTTTTCTTTCACGCATAAATACAGTGTATGGTTGAGCAATTGGA
Source organism: Eustalomyia histrio (assembly GCA_949748255.1). Classification (NCBI taxonomy): domain Eukaryota; kingdom Metazoa; phylum Arthropoda; class Insecta; order Diptera; family Anthomyiidae; genus Eustalomyia; species Eustalomyia histrio. The sequence continues at coordinate 66,432,927 of OX456523.1, read as the reverse complement.
ATGTTTGTGCAATTGAAATTTGCTTCTTTAATACATTTTACCGACCGAGTTAAATTAAATTGTAAAAAAAAGGTATGCTTGAATGAGTTGATTTGTTCTGAATTAGAATCAAATCAGTAGAAACTGTCGAAACAAATATTAATTTTTGTTTGCCTTATGTAATATATTTCCATATATTTTTTTAATGTTGGTTTGTTTTTATAACTTTGCTTATTATTTTTACGATTTTGTTTTTGTTTGTTTCACGTTGTAATAATTCTTCTGGTACAGAAGGTAAGAAAAATATTAAAGTATAATAAATATGTAACATATTTTTATTCCTTTGGTAGATTTTGTTAAATAATGCTGTTGTTTTGTTATTTTTTTGTTATGTTTGTTTATGTATTAATAAAAATATTATTGTATAAACTTTATTTATGTCATGTTATTTCTTTTTATGATGCTGTAATATGCACACACACACACACACACACACACTAATGCACACATACATTCACAACAAATATTTTGACTTTTGTACACCATATTTCACAAGTTTATTATTTTATTTCCTGTTTTCTTTGCTCTTAATAAAAATTTTTTTTATTAGGTCCATTATGCAGGGAATTTCTTCTTTTAAAGTTAAGAAACTTTATACTCTTAGTTTTCCCTAAGTATGTTTAATATTTAATGGTTTTATTGTTGCTTTTGCTAATGATTTTGGTGTTTATACATATGAGGTATTTTTTGCCAATCGTGCTATCCTTCTGCCCAAATTAGAATTTAAGGTTTTTTTTTAAATATTGGAATTGTACACGAATATTAATATGTGTTTTTATACTCGTTTTTAAAAATATATTTATATATACGAACTTGTAAAAAATATATTTGTGATATATGCGTCTGAATTTGTAATTTTAAATCTAGAAATAAAACTGTACCCTAGTTTGCTATATTTACTAAACTAAGAAGTTATAAATAACTTAAAAGTCAAATTTTAATCATTTAACCAAAATAGATATGTCAAATCGTGACGTTTCTAGTATAAATGAAACATGTTGTGATTGGTGATTATTTTTGTCATTTATAAAAAAATTTTCCAGCTGTCAAATAAAGATATTTTTAATTCTAGTACAAGTGTATAATATAATAAATATAATTTAAAATGTGATTCAAAAATAAAGCAGAATATTATGAGCTCGATGTTAATACATATAATTTTTGTCGTGAGTTTCTTATTTCTGTAAATTTTCTTAATATTAAATAAATGTTTGTAATTTTGTATGAAATTTTTGGGAGACAAATATGTGAAAAAAACCTAGTGGCATAAGCGCTACAACCATACTAAAGGGTGTTCCAAATACAAGTATGCTTTTAAAAATAAAAAAAAAATTAACTAAACTAAACTTAATTTCATTATTTATGTAACACGATTTCATTCATGTGACTTCCGTTGATGGCTTCGTAGAAGCTCATTCGGTCAGTTCAATTTTTCAAGACTTAGTGATGGTTTCTGGTTCTTTTTCATGTTATAATATTGAAAAATGTTTCCTTTTTAAAAATATGCATTTATATTTTTAAAATTTTGAATGCATATTTTTTATTTTTGAAGCATATAATTACGGCTTAAGACATTATTTTCCTTGCCCTGATAATGAGAAATACATACAACTGCCACCTAACGTATGAGTAATATTTCATCTTAACAACACTCATACGTTATGGTATTTTAATAACAGCAGACACTTAACAAAAATCGAATTTTTTACAAAAATCGAATTTTTTTAAATTATTTGTAAATCCACTAACCGTACCATTGTTTTTTTACTTCTGCAATAACCTTTTTATTATAATTACACAAATTCAGTTGAATTAGTAAAATATGGTCTTTAAAAATTATAAAATTTACCACAAATAAGTTACAACCACTGTGAAAATTTGCTTTCCCGAACAATTTAAACAATAATAAAATCTTATAATTATATTTGGTAGATGTACCTGTAAAACCTAACATTTTACATTTGCCCTCAAAAATTAGCAATACACATAACATCTCGGTTTTAACAATCAATTTGCTTAAATTTTTCATTACTTATGCCTGACTTATATTTTTCTACCAAAATAGGAAACTGAATTGAAAAAGTTATTTAGTTGTACAATAGATTTTGGTCTAGTACCCAAATTAAAAAAAAAATATATAAGTTTGGTTATTATAACCAACAAAATTCAAACATGACTAAAAGTCTTGAAGTAAATTTTATTTATTTATAAAAAATAAAATAATAAATAAAGGGAGTAAAATATAACAATTCTTGTGGATGGAATAATAAAAGTCCTTTTATTTAATCGGCTTGTCTAAGATATCAACAGTACAGTATATTTAAATAAAATTAAAAGTAATTTATATAAAATTATTCAATGGTTTTTTGTAGTAAAATTTTTCATATTCTTATGGTTTTCCTGTACGAAAAGGTCTTCAGAATCTGGGAGTTTTATTATAATTCAGGTTTTAAAAGTTTTTTTGTTGGAAATTTTTATAGAAAAAAATACTTAGTTTGGGCCTTTTCGTACGGGAAATAACAAGAGATTTTGTTTTTTTTTAATAGATTAATATTGTATATTTTCTTTAATTTTTATATTTTTGTTTTATTTATTTATTTACCAATAAACATTTTGGTGAAAATAAAGATAAAATCAAGTGTAATTCAAGTCATATTTTCTAATTTAAAGCCTTGATTTATACTTTAATTTAACTTTAATTCAATAGCATATTTCAACAAAACGGACACTGGAATTCAAGTCTGTTCGACATACATACTTAAGCCTTGAATTACAGTTCAATTCAAGTTCAAACAACATAATAATACTTGTTTTCAAGCCCTAACTTCAAGTCTAAACAAAGTCATAAAAACACGGTAATGATTGCTTTTGGTACAATTTATTTCCATTTACATATTCTTCATACCATATATACATATTTATAACATTGCTTTTGTATATTTCATTTTGATTTTTTTTGTTTTCTTTACTAATGCTTTTTCATCTGGAAGCGTAGAGATATGTACATCCTTTCTGAAATAGAAAAAAAGGTAATGTAAGAACGCTCTGTTCTTAAATAAATGTGGCTTACCTTTTCGTTAAAATCCATGGAAGAAATTTAGATTTTATAAAAATCTTCACAGGAAAATTGTTGTTTTTTAAGCAAATGTTTTAATTTTATTTTAAAACTTTGACAAAAAAAGGAAAAACATAAAAGAAAATATTTTTATTTGTATGAACTAACAGTCAAAAGTAGAAAACACTTAAAATAAAGTAAAAAACAAGCAATATTTATAGCACTTGAATTTTTAACTTTTCAGCTTATTGGATTGTTTATCCAATAAGCATTTTTGCTGGAATTAAAGCTAAAATAAAGTGTTATTCAAGTCATGTTTCCCAATTTCAAGCCTTGATTAGTCTCAATTCAATAAGAATTACACTTTAATTCAATAACATATTCCAGCAAAACGGACACTGTAATTTAAGTCGAACATTACAGTGAGAATATATACATACTCAAGCCTTGAATTACAGTTCAATTCAAGTTCAAACAACATAATAATTACACTTGTTTTCAAGCCCAAAATTCAAGTCTAAACAAAGTCATAAAAACACAGTAATAATTGATTTTGGTACAATTTATTGTATACAGGTTGGTTGAAAAGTTCCTGCGCTCGAAATAAAAGAATACTGTTTTTGTTACGAAATATATTTTTTTATTCAATATAATCTCCTAGAAGCTCAATAAACTTGTTTCAGTGCTCTTCCAAAAATTTTTTCCCATCCTTATAATGGTTTTCCGGAAGCTCTGCAACATAACCGTTTACGGCTGCTATGGCCTCTTTTCGACGAAAAATCCTTTCCACGAAGGTATTGTTTGAGATAGTAGTCACTAGGAGCCAATACTGGTGAAAACGGTGGATGTTCAAGCAATTCGTACTTTAATTCTTTGAATTTAGCCATCGTCAAAACACTTTTGTGAGCAGGTGCATTGTCTTGATGAAAAATGATTTTTTTCTTCTTTAAACCAGGTCTTTTCTCACGAATTTTTTCATCCAGCTGATCGAAAAGGCTGCAATAATATTCAGAGTTGATTGTTTTACCTTTCTGAAGATAATCAATGAACAAAATTCCTTTTGCATCCCAAAAAACTGATGCCATAACCCTCTTTCCTGATCGTGACTTCACCTGCTTTGGAGCTGAACAACCAGCTTCAGTCCACTGTAAACGTTCTTGTTTCAGTTTAGGATCATGGTGGTAGATCCAAGTCTCATCCATAGTTATAAAACGACGCAAGAAGTCGGTTTTATTCGGCTTAAAACGCTCCAAATTACACTGAGAAATTTGTTTTCTATCCAGTTTTTGTTGAATTGTTAATGTGTGCGGCACTAACTTTCCAAACAGTTTTTTCATACGTAATTCTTCATGTAAAAAATGGAGTACTCGTTCGTCTGAGATGCCTATGGCATAGCAATTTCACGCTTAGTCAAACTTGGATCTTCACTAACCATATTATGTACCTGCTCAATGATTTCTGCTATGGTTGCAGTTTTTCGTCATCCTTCGCGTGGATCGTCTTTAAGGCTGGTACGACCACGTTCAAATTCACCAGCCCAAAATTCAACGGTGCGTTTTGAAGGTGAGGACTCCTTATACACTTCTAACAATTGTTCATAAATTTCCTTTGCTTTTAAACCCTTCAAAACAAAGAATCTAATGACTGCACGATATTAAATTTTTTCCATATTAAAAAAAATCAATGACACGTCAACTTAAAATGGCTTGTAAACAAAGAAATAATTGACAAAATGACTTGCAACTTTGCATGTGTTCTCAGGACAGTTATACCAACTTGAGAAAAAAAAAGTTTGGATCTAGCAGTGCCATCTCTTGGTGAGCGCAGGAACTTTTCAACCAACCTGTACATACAACATTTTTATAGTTTTGTATATTTAATCTGGATTTTTTGACCTTTGATATTTATTTCACTAATCCTTTTTTATTAAGAATCTTCATCAAATCAGAAAAAACAATGTAAGGACATAGATTTGCTCCAAATAAATGTGGCTTACCTTTTCTTTAAAATCCATGGAAGAAATTAAGATTAAATAAAAATCTTCACAGGAAAATTTGAAAAAATCTTTTAACTATATTTTAAAATATTGACAATAAACGAAAAACATGAAACAAATTATTTTTATTTGTATGAACTTGATTTTGACTGTGAAAAACACTTATGCCCTCATTTTGTAAATCGCAACGCCTCACTTCACATATTAAAAAAAAAAAAATCGGTTTTGTTAATCACTTGAATAAAGTAGGTGAAACAGCGTTGAAACAGATGTACGTTACGTTATTTGAAATTTCATAAATACAAATTAAAATTTCATAAATCACGGCGCTGCAAAATTAATCACTTAAGATGTAAAGATCATCACTGGAATTGTTTGAGCGTTGGTTTGAATTTTTTTTCAAATTTTTTAAAAAACATACAATTTGTAATTTAACATCAATATTGTACTGTAATTGACGTTTGGTAACACCAATAACCTGGTTGTATTCTTCATCATCCCAGAAAGACGAGGTATCAAGTAATTTTTTTTTTTGATTTTATTGATTTTTTTATTTATTTTTTTGCACAATTCTTTATACATGACTATTTATAATTTTATACACAAAATACAAAAAAAAAATTAAATTATAAATGTTTTACTTATATAATTTTCAACCATTTTCAACATTGCAATAGCAAAAAAGTAGGGATAAATGTAGCAAATCAAACATAAATTTCATATATGCATAAACGCAGGAAACACTGAAATTAATTTATTTTGACATTTAAAGTGATAACGTAAAAGTCCAACGCTAGACGTAGTGATTTATAAAATTAGATTTTTCTACACTTGCGTTGCCAATAGAAAGTGAATTGTTGGTGAGGCGTTGAACGCAGGGGACTTACAAAATAAATAAAAATAAAGCACAATACAAGCAATATTAAAAGCACTTGAATTTTAAACTTTTCAATATTTATTGGGTATATTCTTCTTATTACTAATACAAAAATTAAAAAAATATTGGTAACAGTGTGTTTTTAGTTGGATTGCAATTTCTAAAAAAATTAGGTTGATTCGAATTATGTTATAGTATGTGTAAGTACTAAAATTCGTTAGGCAAAATATTCGGTTGTCACATCTAATCTGTAGCAAACTATTTAATTATATGGTTTGAAAACGGCTCCTAAATCTTAACGGTGTAAAATGTCATTGCTTTGTTGTTTTATCTGCATCAAAATACCATTTAAATTAGATTTATATTATTTAAAGCCCAGGCTTTGTAAAGAATTTAATAAGAGTTTAAAATTTGATTTCTCACAATTTTTTTGTTTGAATTTTTGTGATTTTTCATATAAAGAAAAATGTATTGCCACAGCTATTCATATCTAAAGGGATCTGGAAAATTGGGAGATTTTATGTTCAGGATCATTTTTGGTGTCAGATTTCTTTATATCTGAAAATATTAGTTTTATTATGTAATGTCTTTGTTCAGAGTTGGTATCAACATTTTTTTTTAAGTGAAGCAAACTCAGGAAATTATTCCTACTAATTACTTCGTAATGAGTTGCTTTCTTTGGAAAGGGGATAGAGGAAATATGAAAGTTGGTCAAATATACAATGTTTGAAATATGGCAACACTATCTGATGAAGATTTGCGAAATAGTTTAAACTTTTTAGTTAAGAGTCATGTTATGTTATTTTACTTCTGTGGGGCTTAGTGCTATGGAAACACCGAAGGACGACGTTGCGATATGTGAGAGGAAGAAAAAACTCACACATATTATTTTTATAAATTGATATTGCCACCAACCTTCTGCGTAACAGTCTAACGCGCTAAACATTACAAATCTAGTTTTTGACTAAATGTAGTCAAATGTAATCAAATCAAATTACATCTCAAATTTGTCCCCAATTTTGAGATCTAATTAGAAATGGCACAATTAGATCTAATAAAATTCGGTCAGCTTTGATCTTTTTTGCGGAATACGACCCAATTGCTACTTTATTAAGGGTATCTCAAAAACCATTATCCTGTTAACTTGTTTTTACAATTTTTTTTAAATACTTAATGTACTAAAAAATTAAAGCAAGTTAACGATTTTAGCTATGTTGATACATAAAGTTTTAGACAAGCTAGAGGCCCTAAAAGAAGGCAGAGCCTGAACTAAAAACATATTAAAAACGAATATTTTGCTGCATTGTTGCCTTCTTAGCAATCGCACACGTGGTTGCCTACTTTCAGAGGCTCTAGCTTGTCTAAAACTTTGGGTTCTGAAGATATCTTTTGCCGGATCGAAACACATGTACGATATCAAACTAGCAAAAATCGTTAATTTGCTTTGTTTTTGTAAACAAAAAAGCGCAAGTAAAAAATTAGTTTTTACGAATTTTGTCTATTTTACTTTTATTTTAAATATAATTTTTAGTATATCCTATCGACAAACTTTTTTTAGTGTGAAAGTTGTAGTCATACATTTACCTTTGGCTTATAAATATTTAATTAAAAGTTTGTTAGCAGATATATTAATACATAAAACATTTTCTATAGTCTGACTTTTGGTAGTTCACTCTTAAGACAACATGTATTGCTGATAAAAATAAATAATAATGTCGAAAGAAAAAAAATAAAAGCAGTCACGTGTCAAATATAAAAATATTTTATTAACATAGGTTAAGGCATAGTACAAATTTTTCGTGCAGACATCTTTAGCAATAGTAAAGACACTCAATAGATTATTTGCGTTTAGAAACTATAGTTACTTGCTAGATATTTTATATTAAATGCGTCACAAAATATGGTCAATATTTTTATACTTTTGCTGGGATTATGGAGGGTTTTAAAATGAACAAAAAAATTAAGAGTTATTTGGAATTTATGTCCATTTATGTCCATTCATGTCAAAGTTTAAAAATTGTATGTTAACATTAACGTTCAATGTTATAAGGGGGTAAATCGTGTATAAGTCATTGTGTTTATTATTTTTTTGTTACCAATGGTGCATGAGTTTCCCCCTTATATTGCTGGAGAATAAGCTGGTTTAAAGCTTTTACAATGCACTAGGCAAGCGTTTTAAGACACCGAAGGGCAGCGGAAGGAATGTGTTAGAGTTCTTGCTAAATCTGACTTTTTGGTTAGCTTGATGAAAATTTTTTTAAAAAATTAGGATTTGCCAAAATAAATTTTCAAAAAAAAAAACATAATACACATCTAACCAAGTCACAAAAAAAAATTATCTGATAATACAACCAGTGTAGAACAACAATACCAATTTTCTGGTAATGGAAACTAGTTATTTTTCTAATTACTTTTCTCGTTACTTATTATGGTGATTCATCCATTATTTTTAATTTTAGTTAATCACAATTTAAAAAATTTTGAATAGTATTGAAAAAAATTAGAAAAAAAATATTAAAGTAAAAGAAACTGTACACATTTATATCTTATGTTTACAAATTTTAAATCACGTACTTTATCCTCTCTTAATTTAAAACAACAACAATTACAATTACATAAATCATACAACAAAAACAAAAAGAAATTTTAATATTCTTAGCTTTAAAATAAAACTGTATAAAGTATTAAACTAACTTATTCGGGCTGCGAGCGCCCCAGTAGGCTAGTTGGTAGCGTGCTAGCTTATCAGTGCGGGGGTCGTGGGTTCGATTTCCACCAGAGGCTCTGGTCTGTTTTCGCTACAACGAGCTGATAGCCTTCGTTGCTAGTTCTCGGTTAGGATATTAAGATATAATTTCTAATTACATGTTTAATAATAAAAAAAAAAATAAATAAATAATTCGGGCTGTAACATGTCAGTGGTATATATATATAGGACTTAAGCTTAAAGTTGGTTTATTGTAAGCTCTCCAGTTGTTCGAGTATCGGACCACTCTTATGCCACAAACAATCGCCATTTTTCATTAGCATTTTCGAGAGCACATTTGGAAATTTTGGTAAGGAAGAGCCAGTTAAAATTTGGAATATTTTTATCTGTTACTAGCGGGCAAAGCCCGCTATGTTGTTAGCGTTGAAAATGGTTGCCCGGACTAAAGCCAGGGATTGCCAGGGCTAACGCACGGGAGTATACGGAGTTCCCAGATAATTACCCGGAGTCGCCAATTTTTATTTCAAATTTCAGGTTTCTAGCTATAGTGGTTCTGGCAGGCCGTGAAAAGGGCTTTCACCGTTTTGCTCTTCCCGGTCTTAACGAATGTCTACTTGGCCTACCTCCTGCGGTTTGGGCTGGCGATTTTGAATGAAATAAATAAATATTTACATATTTCCACACTTACACACTTTCACATGTGCATATTTACACATTTGCATATTTGCACATTTACATTACCATCAAACCACCGATCCATCAAGCCTTCAATCTATCAAACCATCAAACCACCAGATGATTTTCTTCGGAAAGAGAAGAGATAAAAGGTGGTGAAAGATGAAGGCTTCAAAAATGGCAACACTGTAGTTGCTCGAGATGATAATTCTTAGAACAGTTATTGCCAGCCATCTGATGAAGAGTTGGCGGAATAGTTGAAACTTTTTAAGTTCATAGTTGTGATTTGTTGTTTTACTTCGGTGGGATTAAGTGCTATAGGAACACAGAAGGAGGACGTTTCGTTTTGTATGAAAGTTAAAAACTCATACATAAATTAATTTTTTTGTCGCTGGGGATATTTTAAAGAAATTCAAAAAGTAAATTGGTATCATTACTGGAAGCCTAAGAATAATAATGCCCTATTACATTTTCAAAAGCGATTGTAAGCTATTAAATTTGTCATTTTTAAATATCATTTTTTTCTTAAATCATTATTTTTACATTTTGTTCCACAAAAATATATTTTTTAAAAAAAATAACTGCTGATAGAATTTAAGTTTAATTTCTATGGAAAAAAGTTATGCATCTGTGGTAGACCAAACATGAACAAACATTTTATGGTGAATTGAATTAAGTGAAAGCAATACAGGAAATTCATTGAAATAAATATAAACATTCGACCAAATATGTATGGTGAAGTATGTATACAAAAATATTTTTCATATTCATATACATATGTATTTTTGTTATATTTTATAAAATAAAAACACTGCGATTCCTGTTTAATGTAAAATTGAGTTCTACTAGTTGAACTTTTACATTATCCCAGAAAACATGGACAGAGGAAGCAAATTCATAATGGCAACATAATCTTTGGCAATTGCATGGTTTAGTTGCAGCCAACATTAATTTTTTTTGTGTGGGCAGAATTTTAGTTAATGCAGCAAAAAATTTCTATAGAAATATTCACCCTTATTCTAGTTGTCGTCATCGACACAAGACAATGTTGTCTTGGGATTTTTTTTTTGAAATTGGTATTCCCGTTGTCGTTATCGAAAATAATTGATAACTGTCGACAAGTATTTGGTATTCTGTAAGAAAATGTGACGACGATATGGTCTTGAAACGACTCTGTCGACACAATTTTTAGTAACGACTTGAGGAAAAGTAATGACTAAAAAAAAAAACGGAAAAAATTGGAAGAAATATCAAATTCTTTAAATGCACTTGGCCCACCGAGAATAATGTGAGATGGTGGAAGGTTAAGAAAGCATGATCGTATAAAGTGCATTATAAAAATATAAAAAAATTTATTTATAGGTTTGGCGAGACTTAAAATTTAAAGTTAAAAAGAAAATGGTAGCCAACAAAGCCGAGTGTAATGCTACAGGTGGCGGAAGATTCAAGCAATTTATATTGAGCCCGCTGGAGGAGGCTGTGGCAAATCTTCTAGAGTTTCAGAAACAGCTGAACCCTAAGTTAAAGTCGTTTCCAACACTGAGCTGGTACGACCCCTGGGCTAAAAATCTTAATGTAGCTGCCAACTTTATTGTTTTGGAAATAAATGTGGACTTGATTCCGGTTTTCAAATTAGGTGCTATTGTTTCCAGCCCATCTTTGAAGGCTGTTTTATACAGCCGAAAGTAACTTTCAAACCTTTTAAAAAAATTAGAAGATTAACATTCTTTAAAGTAACAGACTTTGATTTTGCTACTACTTGTTATCCGGCAGATTAAAGATATTGGATTTCTGTATGAGATTTTCTTTATTTTCTTCATCACTGGTATCAGAATTTAAATTACACATAAAAAACATTTTTTCGCAAAAATAATAAACAAAATAAATCTGCAGACTTAATTTTTAGAGATGTGTTTTTGTTTAAATAGATAAACTGTCAACGTCGTTACGACACTGTTTTAGAATACCAATTTGGTGTCGAAGTGATGTCGACGTCGAAGCAAAGTGATGTTGACTCAAAAACGACGACGACATTGATAACGACAACTAGAATAAGGGTGATTGTGTTTTTTTAGTTTTTGCATGTCGTTTTTGGCTGAGCCCTACCACGTAGTGGAGTATGATATAAATATGGCTCTTCCTTTAATGTTTATAGAGTGCATTGCTTATTCTCAAAATATATATATATATACATTTCATATCATTAAAACTAATCAAAATCATTTTTTTACTGAATATAATTAACTCTTATATTTTTAAATGTTTCTATACACGAAAAGTTTTTAGGGTTTTCTTAGAATCCCGTGAAATGGAAAGGTCCGCGAAATACAAACTTTAGTTGTGCTACACTCTGTGTTATCTGTTTGGGGCATCGTCTTATTGTTAGGTTACCGTGAAAAAGGTTTAGTGATATTTTTATTGCCACATAATATATCATAACGCCCCACGGATATTATCTCCGTTTAATTTTTTCCATAATAATTCGCATATAGAAAGTGTATATGACAGTTTAAAAAATGGTCTGACCGATTTGTTATGGAGATTATGGCCAAAAATTTTGGGTCATTATGTCTATTTTCCAGACAAAGAGCGTTACGGAAAAAGTTTGTTCTCTGGCTACACAAGTCTAGCTATAAGACCTTTCGTATGCCAAGCTGACATCGGAAATGCCGACTAAGCAAGTAAACTTGACTCCCCCTTGTGTTTCCAACTATTCTACCCTGGAGGTTGACTGGTTAAGAAATTGTTCGCAAAATCAAAAAAAGTAGGTAATTGGTTATTCGGGTAGGTTAATGGACAAAATTGGTGATTAATGGATTTACTAAAAAAAATTGATTACATTATTTTTTGATCAACAATTTACTAAAAAAATATTACTTACTACTATTACGTATCAGGTTAAGTCGAGAGAATAAATGCAAAACAAGAATTACCCAACAAATCTTGCTATTTCCAGGTAATGGAAAATATAATAAGAAAACAAAAAATATAAGTACTTACACTTTGGTAAGTGGTTGCCGAAATCTTACGAGTTTAGGTATAAGTAAGTCCTTACCAAGAAATTACTGAAGTAAATAGTTTTTTGTAATAAGGAAATCAATGCTTAGCAATAGAGGTTAAAATAAATGCCTACTTGTAATTAGTAAAATAAGCCATTACTAATAAGTAACTATTTCATTGGCTACCTAGGGGAATAAAACAAGACGTTGATGATTTAATGATTTTAAGCTCCTTGCAAATAAAAACTTATATAACTACATAGTTAGTGTAGGAATAAAAATAAGTACTTACTTATTGGGACTGAAGTAAGTAGGCATTTTAATTTTAACTATATTACATATTTAAAAATTCAGTAAAAATATAAAAAGGATACTTTTCGAGAAGTAAAAAATTAATAGAAAAAAAACTATTGCTGTAATAATAAAAAAAGATTTAGGCAGTTGTTAAAATTTACAAAATATAAAGAAGTTTTTATGTATTGTTGAGCTGTTATTTTGGCAAATTATAATTGGATTTTGGATCATATAATCATATTATTTATAGATGGTTTAAATGTAAAAAAACATGTACATTTTTATTATAGAGAAGAAAAATTTAAAAAATTCTTTTCATCCAAACTTCAGTTTAATTACTTATTTGCATCGACCCTTCACCGGTCCTGAACCTTTTTGTGGAGTGCCTATGGTTTATAATAAGGAGAAGCTCAGGTTGTAGAGAGAGTCGAAATTTTGTGATTATTAAAAAAAATTCCATGTCCAACGCCAGACCAACAGATTTATTTCACTGCCCAGTGGCGGTCGGGGCCACTACTGGCCCTTGAAATGAAGGACATAGAGACCTTAATGGGGTACTTTACTGGGCACTGTGGTATCAGGTACCAACGGTATAAGCCCGGTAGGCTTATACCGTGCGGGGGTCAGTGCGGGGGTCGTGGGTTCGATTCCCACCAAAGGCTCTGGTCTGTCTTCGCTACAACGAGCCGATGGCCTTTGTTGCTAGTGCTCGGTTAGGGTATTAGGATATAATTTGTAATTATATGATTAATATAAAATAAAAATAAAATACTTCCTAACTATATGTTCTAACAATTTCCATTACGATTTGCTTTGTGTCCAAATTACTGTAAAAAAAAAATATAATAAAGAAGAAGGGTCAATCCGACACTGATGTATGTAGGTTTTGTGAGTTGGAATCGGATACTCCGACGACGTTCTCTGAGAATGCCCTAGGCTTTGTTTCAGAAAACTCAGTTTTGGTGGCCGTCTCGTGTCGCTTTCCGACATTTGGAATACTTCACATTCCGGGATTCTAAGCTTTATCGGAAGATTAAAGCTTTAGAGGAACTCTAGGCAGCACAAAAAAATAACTTAAGCCACTTGTAGATGGATCTTAATACATCTACGATGAGTCAAAGTTCCTTAAGCTTCTAATGAGCCAAAGGACTCTTAAAATATATTTTTCGATATATTCCTTAAAAGTAAGTGCTAGTCCTGTTATTTAAGTTAATATTTAGTTTAATATTAAGAGTTTTTGATGTTTATGTTTTCTACAATTAATTTCTATTCATTATATAAACACAACTTTAATTTTTGTTTACCTGCATACAAGCCAAAATGGCTTGAATTGTTAATATTTTAAAAATAAAAAAAAAAAAGGTTCTTTAAAAGTGTAACTTAAAGTAGGCATAATTATATATATAAATGCTCAATAATATTTATGCATAATTTAAGGTTTCTTACAATCTGAGAATAATTAAATGCAAATTTAAGTCAAATTGACTCAACAAATTTTGCTTGAGGACCGGCCACGTCGCTTGTGCAAATAAGTTGAAAAGGTTATTCAATATTCGATATAGAACAGGGAATACCCTGTATAAATGTAGACTCAATGAGAATTACAAACATCAGTCTTTTTGTAAACGAAATAAATAATTTTCAAACGATTTTTTTTATCAAATTTCTTTTTATGAAACAATTTGATAAATGTGGAGATCCATAACAAAACGCAACAATTCCACTTTAACAATTTTTGGATAAACTAATAATACTAATTAAAGTCAGTAGGATATAAGGTATATATTTTTCTAAACACTTGTTGTGGTATAACAGTTTTCTTCTACTTATAAAAATTATAAATAAATTTATATATCTGCCAGTTAGTTTTTAAGTTATTTAGAAAGCAAATTTGGAATTGTTGCCTTTTGATCCGATTCATAGTAATAAATTCGTTTTGATATGAACCCAATGGAAATGTTGCGCTTTGGCATGAACTGGGCTTAGAGTTATGAATTTTTCATTTTAATGTTATTGTAATTTTACCTTTTTGTTTTGAATATCATAAGCTATATAGAAAAGTTAACAAGTTTATTACATAAGCAATATTTATTATTCAAATTCATATATAACATAAAACAAGTCTAAAAAATGCTTTAATTTGGCTGCCGAATCTTTGAATACCCTCCATCAATATCCTAAAAAAATGTTCTCTAGTGGGTTTGATACAAAAAATTTAAAAAATTTTTGATGTAAAATTATGAAGGTGAAAAAATTGTTTGAGCTTAAAAACTTTTTTGGATGTGAAAGCACATTTTTGCTGGAAAAAAAAATTCAATAGAAATCTGCTCGGGAGGATGCCCAATAATATGGGCGTCTTCACGCCATGATCGCCATTAAAACAGACAGACGGACATCGCTAAATCGACTTGAAATCGCAAAAGGATCACGAATATAAATATGGGGTCTTAGACCTGTAACATGTCGAAGTTACAAAGGGTATAAAAATCAACATTGTGTTACAGTCTCGTTCCAATGTAAATATATCAGGTATCACCACAAGATGTTCTTATTAAATTGTACTGAATACACAATCTACTAAATAAAATTTGAAATCTGTTAATACATTAACAAATTTTAAAAAATTCTTACCGCATTACAGTTATTTCATTGCCACATCATTAAATTACTTTTTGCTAACATTTTTCACTAATATTTCGAAGTTGTTTATTGCATAGATGTGGAATTGTTTCATTTTGATCTGAACTATTATATTTGTTATTGAATAACACCATAATTATTGACATTTGGTAAATTTTACAGCAATGACTACATAGGTTTTAATATGTAGAATAGTATTCAGTAAAAATAAATCAAAACTTAAAAAGTGGAATTGATGCGTTTTGTTATGGACCTCCTCAAATAATTTGAAACACAAAAAAATTATAGAAATTAATGAAAAACGAAACATTTTCAGCTTTAAAAAATTTACAACATTTTTAGTTTAAATTTTCAAATAATTTACGGCCGTCTTTATAACGAAAAGTTAGCCACAGTGTATATTTCGCAGCCAACGATCTGCTTACTATCATAATGATTAGGCTAAGTAAAGAGTTAGCATAAAGTTTACTTATACTGAATTTGTATCTGTTAAGTAATGGTTTGTAAATCAACTCTGAAACTTGTGATGCAATCGTGTTTATTTTTTTTATTATTGCCAACCTTTTGATTGAAATGTCAACATCTGATAAATATGTTGAAATATTTACTTACACTTTTCCCCCAATCTGTAAAATGCTTCGTGAAGAAAATATGACAAAACAAAAAAAAAAAACAAGTAAAAAAGGGCTAAATTCGGCTGTGCCGAATCTTTGAATACCCTCCACCAATATCCTAAAAATATGTTCTCTTCTGTTTATGATACAAATATTATAAAAAACTTTTGAATTAAAATTATGTAGGTGAAAAAATTTTTTGAGGTGAAAAACTTTTTTAGATGTGAAAAGAACTTTTTTAGTGGAAAAAAAATTAGAGGTGAAAAAAAAATTGTAAGGTGAAAAAATTTTTTGTGGTGAAAAAAAATTTTAGTGGTGAAAAAATGTTTGAGGTGAACACAAAATATTTTTTGCTAAGCGACTGGTGAAAAAATATGAGAAAATATGTTATGTACCAGTCGCTACTATGAAATTGTACTAAATTTGTATGGGCAATTTAGAGGCACCTTTACATTTTCACTAGGTTTTTTAATCATGGACTGCACAAAAAACACATTTTAAAGCACAGTTTTTGTCAAATACTCAATTTTGGCACCCCCGATTGCGTCTTTGCGTCATGATCGCCATTTCAACAGACAGACTGACAGACGGACGGACAGACAGACAGACAGACGGACATCGCTAAATCGACTTAAAATTGCATAAGGATCACGAATATACATACTTTATGGGGTCTTAAACCTATATTTCGACATGTTACAAACGGAATGACAAACTGATATATACCCTCACCATATATGGTGGAGGGTATAATTATTAAAATATCTGCAAATTGGGAGCAGTATGAAAAGGTAAAGAATATAATAATTTTTTCGCACACAAAACTTTTTTTTATATCACTTCGACAGAAAATAGCTGTTTAGTTCGTTTACATGAATTTAGCAGATGGGATAACAACTGCATTATAAATAACACTTAACATGCATGTTATGCTAATTTTTGGTTACAAATACGGCTATTAGTCTACGAAACATGTACTCTAAATCGCGTTGCCAACTTTTATATCAAAATTATACAATGGTAGTCTCAATTTAGCCTATTCGCACACACCCTTAGTGCATTTATACACTTAATAAAGTATGTAAGTTAAAATAACTAAAAATATCATTTAAAAGAAATGATATTTCATTTAAAAACCGGTCTACTTAATTTTCATTTAGATTAAATGCCATTTGTTATTTATTTTTAAATGTTGATAAATCAACTGACACATCCGTAAGAAACAACTGATATAATCAGTTAAAATAAATGTCAAAATTTTACCAACCAATCCTTAAAAAATTAATGTTTTTTTCATTTATTTGAAATTATTTCCGTTTTTGTATTTTTTGTTTTTTTTTTAAATATACTCGTACAATACAAAATGTTTGTATGCATATGAAGCTATAGACACTTTTTGTGTGAATGTATTTGTGTATGTATGTGTATGTATGCGTGTTTATGAAGTTCTTGTAATTTGTATTGAAAAATTTTGTATATATACAACCAATTTAAATAAAAAATCAATTTGAAATTTTTTGAATATTTTTTTTTGAAACAGACAGCAAACAAAATTTAAGTTTGTAATAACTGTTACGGACACAAATAAACCACAAGTTTCCGTTTTGTGGGTAAATTTTTATTAAATTTCAAACAAATGAAAAAAATAAATGAAACTGAAAAAAATCGGTAAATGATAGTAAATTATTTCGAATAAATGTATAAAAAAGTTAATATAGATATTTCTTTGAAAAATAAATGTATCTTGCTTTATTTTTAAATGAAACGGAAAACTTTCTTATTAAACTACAAACAGTTAACTACATAATATTCTGAGTGTACAAAATATTTATTTATAATTAAAAATTCTATAAATATACTGCAATTTAAATAACATTTTAAATTTCAATTTATTTTCAGATTTTTACAAAAATAGGAAACGACAATAGCAAACAATAAAATAACAAAATCTCACATCAAATGACACCTGATCACAAAAAGATTTAAACACAAAAAAATACAACAAAATAAAAAACTATTACCAAGCCAGAAATATTTGAACTGGAAGGCGTATACAATAAAAAAATATTTCAAGGAAATAAATTGAGTATAGGAAATGAAAAATAAAAAAACCTAAATGTAAAATGAAATAAAATAGACAATCTTAAGTTTAAGCAAGTGAATGATTGAAGAAGAAAAGAAAAATACAATTTAAAAAGAAAAATTTTGTGAAAAAGAGTATCATAAATGTGAATAAAATGGAACAATTTTACCAAGAAAGATTTATTTATCATAAATTGGCTAAAAAAAAATAAAAAAGTGCTTATGTCGGCTTTAAAATATGTAAACAAATTGTTTCCCTTAAATGAAAAATTGTATACATATATTGTTGTCTTGCTGGTATGTAATAAAAATACAATTCACATATAAAATCTATATATCAGTTTTTAACATATCAATTTGCAAATTTAACGCACAATAACTATAAAATCTTATATAACTGCCTACATATCAATATATCGGTAAAGTATCTTTACATTTCAATTGGCATATCAAATACTGGTAACAAAAGACATTGATAAGAAAGAGTATCTATCGATTACCCCACAAGATTTGCACACAAATATATGGAAAATTTAAGGCCTGAAAAATTATATAACAATTTGAAACCTTAATGAAACATACAGACAATATTAGACTGTCAGTCTCAGTAGGCTTAAATGTGTTGTATGTGTAAAATCATTCATATACATAAACAAAACTGATATACAAACGCATATACAAGTATTTATAAAACACACAAAAAAATTCAGCAACAACAACGGAAACAGAAACCAAAAGATATAGAAGTAAAATACAAGAAAAAGTGTTTACGAAAGGATTATGCTGTGAAAATGAATCTCCCATTTGATACACGCATTTTTATACTTATTTGTTGTTTGCTTCAAGGTAAGTTAAATAACTTTTTCATCATCGTCTACCATACATATTCTTATTTTTTATTTGAGACATTGCATAATTTGTATAAAATAAGTAATTTATACATTTGTAGCTATATAATGTAAATGTTATAATATAATAGAAAACAGGGGTTGCCATGTATAAAATACATTTTTATTTACTTTAAACATTGCATAAACTAGAAGCGGAGAAAAAACATGGTTGTTAAATGTTTACTGCTATTTTATTATTATTTGGGTATGGTTGTCACAATCTAGTTATTGGTTTATAAATAGGTTCAAAACATCACCACGGTCGCTACCAGAGAATCAACTGCATTTGCTGATTGCAAAACATTCATACGCAATCAACACAAGAATAAATTGTGTTTTCGTTCAAACGCTGAATATACTCCAACACACATATTTGTTGATGATTTTAAATCAATCAAACGATGTGCAAATTGTTTTGTCACTGGCTTATAATCATCGGTCGTTGTTAAACCATTGTTTTATTATGTTCGTTCGAGCCAACAATAATTATTTTGATGTAGAATAAATCAGAAAAAACAACAAACAACGTGTATGAGTGTAATCATAATTAAAACAAAATAGTTTCTTATCTATAAAAAGGGGGTGGTTTTGTAAAAAAAAAATATTTCATATGTATATTATATGTATATTAGGGTGGGTCTCAAATCCGTTTTTTTAAGAATTTTTATTAGTAATACCAAAAATATTGTTCTTTGCGAAATTTATTTTTTTTTTAATTTAGGTCGATATCTAAGGCTCTCCCAATCCGGTTAAAGTTAAATATTGCCTAATTTTCCAATCAAAATAGATGAAAAAAAATTTAGACAATATTTGAATTTTTCCGGATTATGCAAGTCTGAGATATCGACCTAATTTTTAAAAAAAAAAAAAAATATTTTTATTTCACAAAGAAGAATATTTTTAGTATTGTATTACTAATAAAAATTCTAAAAAAGTGGGTTTAAGTCCCACCCTAATGTGTGTTTCTATTTTGTTGTAATTATGAATAAACTCATATGCGTTGTTTGTTGTTTTTTCTGATTTATTCAACGCTGACTTTTTGTTGAGTGATTATATTTGCAGTAAACATAATCGACATATGGTCCACACTGATCCCAATTACGCGTTCAGTAACATGATGCTGATTTTATTCTACAGTGAATTTTGTTGAATTATTAAATGTGAACAAGAATTTTTGAAACAGTTTACAAAAAATAAAGAAAAGTCAGGTAAGTAGGGATAGTCGTTTTCTTTACAAGTACCCTGCGGGAAAAAAGGGGTCAGTTGGGAATTGGGACCTGTCGCGGGATAGGTGACAAATTAACTGAACGGTTCCTAAAGTACCTACCACGTGACAGGTTTAAAAATCATGACATGTTCTTTTGCGTTGATTCCGTGATATGTTCTTTGTCCTGTGACATGTCACAGAGGGACAAGCCCATGTTAAAGTGGCCAGTCCTTTTTATATAAGAAGACCGGTCCCTATCACAATGTCCTGGGATAGGTTCTTTTCCCATAGTACGCATATGACGACTATGGCTGCTACAATAATAATCCCAAAAATATATGATGCTCATCGAATATGTTTGCCCCAACCATGTATTTTTTCTACGTGTAGAATAAAAAAATAAACTTCAACATAATTATCATTGAAAAATATACAAACGGAGAACAATTTATTTAGCTTGTTACTGAATATTTATTTTTACCTTGAAAGCAATCTGAGTTTCACTACAAAGTTCGGTGATTACAACTAAAATTTAGTTGTACAATAGTTTTCAAAATATATTTAGGAATCACATTTGAATATGCCAGTGTAGAAAAAATTAGATCTGAACAAATCTGCTTTAATCTATTTAAATATTATTGAATCTATGCAATTAGATCTAGTGGTACTTATCTGATAAGATCTAGTTCCATATCTGTACATATCTAGAGGAATCAGCAAAATTTCTGAATTTTTGCTTCGCCAATTTTTAACTGGCGTGTGCTCTCGTCGCTTAAGGCCACAATTTTCCAGAATGTACTGCGTTTATTTTAAAAGTTTTCATCAAAATCCCGACGCTTATTTTGATTGATTTTCAAAAAGTTGTACAGTTTCTTTTGAAACTAAGAATATAAAGATTTTTTATATTCTTAGTGCCTTTTTACACATACACAATCCGACAAACAACAAAAACTTAAACAGTGATTGCAAAAAAAAAAATGCATTCCTTTTAATGTTAACATTAATTTTAATATTAACATTCAACGAAGCAGGTCTATGTCACTTGACTTCATTACTTAGGTACACTGATAATATTTTACAAAGGCATAAATCCACTTAATTGTCATACATTAAAACGACGTGTGGATGTAAAGTGGGAAAATGAATTTTTGTTTAAATTTTTTGTAGGCAATCAGATATTAAAAACGGTATTTGCATCCAATCTTTATAAATTCATTTGTTACTTCGTTCATTCATTCCTACTTAAAATTGAATACATAAAAACATAAATTAACTTTTTATGTTAAACATTATTATTAAATTTTTTATTTATTTATTTATTTATAAAAATTTATATCTCGCAAACTTTGGGTGTTATGTTGTTGATTTCGACACATTTTTTAATTTCTGGATGGGTCTAGGCTTATTAATGTAGACTTTTCCATTCAAAAACTCTAAAGCAAACAGTCTGCAGTGGTTAAATCCGGTGAACACAGACCCCAGATAAAATCACTTGTACACGAAATAATTTTTTTACCAAAGATGCCGCGTAAAAGGGCCATTGTTACCTCCGCAGAGTGCGCTGTGGCTCCATCCTCTTGGAACCATATTTTCGGATGGTTTTCCTCGCCTGACCTTGAGAATTTTTCAAACATTATCCGATATCGAATACCAGTAATGGGCCAATTATCCTTTCCGACGAAACACAGCACCAAACAGTAATTGTAATTGTCGCTGTTGAACTACTTTTGGATTTTCCGTAGCCTACATCCTGCAGTTTTGCTTATAACGAACCCATTTAAAATAGGCTTCGTCGCTCATAATAAAATTATGAATAAAATCATGATTTTATTCTGCTTTTTGCAGGAAATAAATTGCATAATCAAGTTGTTGCTGGTAATCTGTCGGTTTCGGAACATTAACCGTTTTATAATTGAATTTTCGAAAACAATACGTTTTGACTCCGTTTTGGTTCATGCATTTCTGTATCGTCAAATACGGACTTCCTCGAATTTCATTAGTTTTTCATTCGTTTCTTTTTAATTCATTTTGGTGTCAAAAACGAATAATTGAAACATGTCTGTGATTATTACACGGGTCGCGCGCTGAAGTTTAGAAAAACAGATACACGAAAAATAACTTTAATTTGAGGTAAATATATATAAAATTTGTACGGTGATGTGTGCAAATTTATGCAATTTTGTAAATAAAAATATGGTCTGCCAATTCATAATAGATTTTGTTTAAAAGTGTGTAATTAAATCAAAATTAAAATTTTGTTTTATTTTTTCATGATATTTAATGGATCATGTCCGGAGTGATGGATAGAGATGCTAGTTATGCTGGAGATGATTATTTCATTTAATTAAATTTGTAAAATTTTTATTTTGTTATTTTATTTTATTACATATCTAAATAAATAAATTTAAAGAAAAAACACTATAATTTGTTATTCCAAATTAAAAAATTTAGGCATTTACATAAATCCGTTTTTTGTTGAAAAAACGGTAGAAGTACGGATCCGTAAACGGTCTGCCATAGACGGACTTTCAACGGACAACTCCATTTTTTATCCGATATATCCGGTCCGTAAACGGTCCGTCATTGACGGACTTTTAACGGACTACTCCGTTTTTCATACGATATATCCGGTCCGTAAACGGTCCGTCATTGACGGCTTTTTAACGGATTCGAATCAGTTTCGAAGTTTCTTAAAATCCGTTTTCTGGTCCGTATATGGATCCAGAAAACGGTACGTAATGGAGTTGGATTCCGTTTATGACAGACCGAAAACGGTACGTAAACGGAACGTATTGTTTGTTGGGTATTTATATGCTCATATATATAAAAATTTATCGACGTATACCCTCAAATTTCAGATCCGAAGATATATGGTCATATACTTTGTGATCTTGTATTGTCATCTATTGCACAATGCACTGGCGTACATGACCATGTATGATCGTGTATGTTTAAATATATTTGGATTTTTAAATGGGTGATATATATCTGTAAATATTAAAAAATATCCTTTAGAAAAATTTGGTATTATGTGACAATTTTATCTCATGTTGCAAAAATTTGTCAAGTTAGAACAAGAAACAGGTAAAATACATTGTGATATGTGTTTCTGTTTATTATGCTTTGAGAACAACAGAAAATGGCAACCCTTATTAAAAACTTTTATTTTTCTTAAAATACTTTTAAAATATAACAATTAGGTTGTTCATAAGAGGTGATCTAAGTGTTGTATTGTACTACTGGAGATAGATTTGCTAGATTTTATTTATAAAAAAATAGAATATCAGATGATTGGATGATACCACATTTGTAATTATGTTTAATGTGCTGTATTTAAATATATTAACAAAAAGAAAAGCTAATAGAAATTGTCGATGGTGTGAAATAAAAATATTAACAACTCTGTTTTTTAGTACGAATATGCAATACTTAGTACACCTTGTGAATTTCATTAATATTTTTCTTGATATTGTATAATTGTTGATGGTATCGTGCTCGCATATGCTACAGCTACACATTTACGTATATGTAATATTTCACTACTCCTTCAAAAATTTTTTCTGGGTTTTGTTTTTATAATTTTTTTTTTGTTTACTGTAATATTCTTATACCCCCACACACAAATTTTGTTTATACTAATACATAAGTACATGATGAAGTTAAATATACGAACATATACATATGATTTTTGTTAAGTATACTTAAATGGTTTTTATATGTGTACTAAGCGTGTTGCATATTAATATAAAGTACACTCTGCTCTTCTCAATATTCCTACTTTAAATTCCTGCTATGTGTTTCCTTAGTGTAGTATTGAAATAATGTTATATCATCATACTATTATCATATTGTTGCACAGGGTGGTCCAAATTTACCTAAGGGGTTTGAATTTCTTATAACTTTTTTTATATATTTATATTTGTTTTGAATATTTTGAAAAGATGACTTAGGGAATTTAAAATGGAACAGTACGCAATTGAACAACGTCCATACAAAATTCAGCTTGTCCAAGAATTAAACCGACAAATTACCAGCAATGACTTGATTATTCAATTTATTTCCGGCAAAAAGCAGTAGAAAATCATGACTTTAATTCATAATTTAATTATGATCGACGACGCCCAATTCCAAATAAATAGGTTGGCTAATAGCAAAAACTGCTGGATATAGGCTACGGAAAATCCAAGAATAGTTCAACTGCGACAATTGCACCTACTTAAGTGTACTGTTTGGTGCGGTGTTTCGTCGTAATGGATAATTGGCCCATATGTTTCTTGAAAATGAACACGATGTCGCCGTTTTCATCACTGGTGTTCGATATCGGACAATGTTTGAACTCATCATCATCCGCAAGTATGGTTCCAACAGGATGGAGCAACATCCCATTCTGTGAGGGACACAATAGCTCTTTTACGGGACTCCTTTGGTGAACGAATTATTTCGCTTACAATCGATTTAAATTGGCCTCCGCGTTCAACGGATTTAATTGCCCCAGACTACTTCCTTTAGGGTTATTTGAAAGAAAAAGTCTATATTTGTAAGCCTAGAACCATCCAGCAATAAAACACAATACACGTGACGAAATCAACAACATTACAACTTAAGTTTTGGGAAAGGTTATGGAAAATGTCTTGACCACCACTTGCGAGATATAATTTTTCATAATTATATTAAAAATATTCTCCATTAATATACTGTATTTAAAAAAAATAAAAATAAATATTATGTCTTTAATAAAAAGTTATAATAAACTCAAACCCCTTTGGTAATTTTGGGCCACCCTGTACATTAAATTTGTATCTGCCTACATATAACTTTGTACTGTATATGAACGTTCACATATTTGTATGTGTGCGTTTTTGCTAAAAATAATTTCATATGACAGAAACAACAAGATAAAGTAAACATACGCACATATTCACACATACAGGAAATTACTGTATGTGGTTGTTATTGTAATATTTTATATTATGTGAAATTGTTATTATAATGCACTAACGGTAAAATTAAATTTTTTTTCTTCATATTCTATGAAAAAAAATTATTTCTTAACTTTTATAAATCTGTTGTATATTCATGTTTTGTTAATGTTGTTCATGTTTTTTTTTTTGTGAAACAGAGTTAAGTTAGTTTAGATACATAGTATCCGGTTGTATAAAGTGGTTTGTTTTCCAAATATTCAAAATATAACAATTTGTTAAGTACATACTTTTAAAGCTTAGCATATTAAATGTTATTGTCTGATTTGTTTAAATAATGTTGAATAAATTTGCAACAAGTTCATAAGCATTATCATGCTAATGTATTGACATAAGGATAGAAATTTAGATTTGAAGTTCACTGAATTAACTGAAATTCAATTTTTGAGATTATAATTTCAAATTCATGTTTCTAAAGTAAACATTAATATTTGCCATCCATCTTTACTACCCAAATAAAAAAAGTTGATCTGGAGCAATATTTAAACATATCCAATTTGATATTCTTTAATATCTGCTATAATATCTAGTTTATCTTATTTTATCCGAAAAATGGCAGATCAAAGAATTTCTAGAAATATATTTGGGAATTAAGTGAAATCTCAATTCAAAAAACTATGTAAAAAATCCTAAATTAAAAATAAAAAAATTGAGTCTTTAAAAAACAATTCCCACGGCAGGATTTAAGCTCAGTCCGTCAGAGTTGTAGTCGTCCACTTCATTCGACTATAATGTTCGTGTAATTGTCTTATATACGATATAGTTATGTTATTATCTTTCCAACTTATATATAAATATTATAAGATAAAATATATTCCATACCTTATCATAAGTATAAAGTGTGTCTCAAAGCAAAGAAAAACAAAATAGGAAGATAACAACGAAATAAATACACAATTCGAAGTGTAGTGAAGTACAAATACTTTCCTATATTTTTTCCATAATTAAAAACACTTGTTAAATTAAAAGCAGGGGATAACAAGTTTAGTTTTAGCGCTAACAAACAATAGCCTTCTTTTTTTTAGAAAAATATTAACGAGATATAAAAAAAAGAAATAAAAAGTATTAGTTAACTTTACTAATAACTCCAAAAGAAAATATATGATGGCACTAGAAACATCTGGCGTAAGAGTCCGTAGATTGGCATCACTGCCCTCACACCGATATAGTAGGGTTACCAGAAGACTGTCTTACGAATTTGAACAATATAATTGTATATAGTTATGCATACCAGCATATGTATTTATATATGATAATATACTATTAGATATGACCACATATGATTATATATAAACTTTTTTACTCGGGTATACACAAAGTCTTAACATGTCTTTAGATTTGTGATGTAGTGGGAACTTTGTAAACTATATATAATTGAATTGATTATAAAAACTAATCATTTATTTGAAGTGCACATTTTCTGGTGCAAATTAAATAAGATGAGTTTTTGTTTAAAATGTATATATAATATTTCTCAATTTAAGTAATCCAAAAATGAATAATATTTTTTTTTTTTGCTTTCATCCAACAATAAGTTTGTATCAATAACTAAAGTAGATGACAAATTTAATAAATGTTATCATAAATTTTACCACACAATTTTTCTTTTTACAACAGAACCTAATTGTATAACGCATTTCGAAACTGTACACGTTTTAAACGTACTTAAGCACACACTTGCTGTGTGTGGTACAAAAAAATGAGTGCAGTAACTATGTACTTTTTATACCCTCCACCCTATATGGTGAGGGTATATATCAGTTTGTCATTCCGTTTGTAACATGTCTAAATATAGGTCTAAGACCCCATAAGTATATATATTCTTGATCCTTAAACATTTAAAAATATTATTTGTAACAAAAAATAAATAAATGATAAATATTACTCTTTAGTACATTTTATGGTACTATTAAACACTCTAATAAATTTTTATTTAAATTTACTACCATAATAGTAGGTAACTATATTCAAATATATAGGCACATGTGTCTAAAAATAATAGACACAAAAATGTGTAATTATATATTTAAAATTATTTTAGCATCAATTTTTTATGTAAATAAACATAAACACATTTATAAATATAAATAAAAGAAGATGAGTCATCAAGTCTAGGAACACCCAGAAAAAAGTATCAGTTGTGTCCACCGAATTTGTTGCCAATAGAATTCTGGCGGTTACAACAACTGTCTTCATATTAAATTATATTTTTAGTTGTGAAAGTCAATATTCAATTGTACAATTTAATATTTATACTCTACAGAAATATGACTACGTTCCACAAAATTTTATATTAAAAAGAAATATTTTTAGATTTTTCCGGTATCGAACTTTGGCAATCAGATTCATAGCTCACACTCTTGCTTACTGCACCACAACTAATTTAAATTTTATTTGATATATTTGCCATTTAAACATTTGAATATATTATTTTACTTAAAAAATATATTTTTTAAATGTTTGCCTTTTCCGGGATTTGAACTCCGAAATTCTGAGCTACGTCTTTACGTACTACACCACAAACACTTATGAATTTTTATGGATAATTTTGAATTTGAACAATTTGTTAGGAAAAGGAATATAAGTATAAAATTTGTTTATGAATACCAATCATTAGTGACGTCTATTATCAATACAATCCACAATTCGGTTGCTCCTACTGAAACCCTATTTAAATGATATATTTGATCAGAATAACCGTACTTGTAGTTACTGCTTTTGAATATCGCCAATTTTGTAATAAATTTGATATATTGTACCAAATTTAAAATTCTAAACTAATTTTATTTTTAAAGATGATTGGAAATACCAAGAATTGAATAATAGGATTGATTTTTGGTTTCTTTTCACTTTTTAATACCCAATACAACATTTTTCTTTATTAATGGATTTTAGGTAATTCCAAATAAAATTAAATCCTTACAAATAAACGTTAATGGTTTTGATAGAATTGCAACCAATCTTTTCTCTGGGTGAATAAACCCTGACACCAGAGTTCGCTTTCCTAACCAAATTTTGTAAGCACAAGCTATTAACAATATTAATTATTAACAATAAGTATACAATAGTGATTAACTGAGTAAAAGAATAAACTACAGAAAAGCTACTGTAACGAGAATCCGATAGTAATCTTGAGTTTTCTGTATAATAAAAAATAAGTAAAATTTTTTTTTCCATTCTTTATTTGCAATCTATTTTACAATATTAAGCAAATGAGATAAAAATAAAAAAAAAACTTAACAAGTTATTAATCTTCAATAAGATCAATAACACTATAAACAATAGATATCATAGTTTCTTAATATTACTATAATTAGATTATTGTCTAAGTATTTGCAGTATGTACATGTTGATACAATAAATTTATTTTAATAAAATCAACTTCTGAATGGTAGATCAAGCACATGGTGCCTCTTTAATCTTCTGACTTCTTCACTTTCATCTAATAAGGTTATAGCTAAAGGATTAACATGATCGCTTAATCTCTGTAGATATCGGTTGCTAAATTTATTTATTTCGGTTTTTACGTTTGGGATATCAAAGTCATTGTGTATAGTGTTGTTAGTAACAAACCAAGGAGCATTCGCAATCATTCTTAAAGTTTTTGATTGAAATCTCTGAATAATTTCAATATTTGAATTACTCGTTGTTCCCCAAAGTTGTATTCTGTAAGTCCATACAGGCTTCAAAACTGTTTTATAAAGCATAATTTTATTTTCCAGACTTAATTCTGATTTTCGACCAAGCAACCAGTACATTTTTTTCAATTTGTTGTCAACTTGCGTTCTTTTGGCTTTAACATGCTCTTTCCAGGTTAACCTTCTGTCTAAAGACATACCCAAGTATTTTACTTTGTTATTTTGTGGAATTTCAGTACCATTAAAGTTGATTTTTGGGCAATCGCCTCGTCTTAGAGTAAACGTTACGTGCGTGGATTTTTGTTCATTTACTTTGATATTCCAAGTAGTTAACCACGTTTGTAGGTTATCTATTTGCTGTTGAACCAAACTTGAAGCTTCAGTTGCTGAGGTGTGTAAGTAAAATTTAAGTGATAAAGATAAATGTAATCCAAATCTGTTCTGAAAAACTAATTTCGATGGTTTTTTCATAAGAAAAATCTGCTGATTTTCTACATAGAATCTAGTGGATTTTTTGTTGAAAAACTGGAAATTTTTTGCAGAATACAGTTTTTAAAAAACGGAGTCTTTCTTTTAAAAAGTCCAGTAGAATCGAGGAATTTTGTAGCAGAAATTTTCTTATAATTTTACCGAAAAAACTAAAATCGTTTTTCTATGAAAAAAGACCTCAGAAGCTGAATGATTTCTATAAAGTATTCGAGGAATATAAGATAATATTTTACAAAACCCGAGCAACTACTAATTCGATGAAACTGATATGCAATAGAAAATTGTTCCATGTTTTCGAATCATATAAGTCCCCTTTATTGGTTTTCTATTTTTAAAAATTTATTTTTTGACAAATTAAATTTATTTTGAAATTTCGATTTTATTCCTCACTTTATGAACTTTACACACAAATATAAACTTCCGAAGAAATGTGTTTATCAACAAGCATAAAACTAATTTCTTTATGTAATTCTGAAAACATAAATGAGTAAACTATTCTTTTAAACATTTAAAGCTTTATTTCAAGCACAGTGCGTTATTTTAAATTAAAATTTTCACATATTTTATCAATAATTTTATATGCATTTGTTAGACCGTACACTCACCAAAAAAAGTCTGTAATGGCAACTGAAAATTTTGCTGTTATTACGGGAAATTCTGCTAATTTGAGCCTAGCGGTATTTTTTGTTAAACTTAGCAACACATGTCTGCTGACGTGTAGTACAATGAAATTAGTAGCCGCTACTAAATTTTAGTAGACTTTTTGTAAAGTGGAATTTAAAATCTGTTTGCTAAAATCAGCAAAAAAAATTACTAAATATTATTATTATTAGTAAAAAGCTTTGAATTTATTTTTCTTATCGAGCATCAAAAATTTTGATTGTATTTTTTAAAAAACGAATTAATCATTTTGTTTTAATTTGTTAATTTCTGTTTAAGGTTAAATTTGAATTGTTTTTAGGGCGGATTTTTAGAACTAAAAAACCTTTTTAGTGCTGTTTTAAGTCGATGTCCTCTTTTTAGACATGAGTCGGTATCTTCACTTCCGATCCCTTTTTTAATATATGTAACAATTTAAGGAAATTTGAGTTTGTAGGTGTAAGTTTTAATTAGAAATAACATTTCCTTCAATATCCACTTTTTTAAAATTAGTAATATTTTTTGCTAATTTTAGCAAATCGGTTTTCAAAAATTTGTAAAATGATTTCTGAAATTAGCAACAAAAATTTGTAAATATTCTGTAAAAATTCTGTAATTTGTAAGATGTAAATAGCAAAAAGATTTGCTAAATAATAATTTTTTACTAAAAATCAGTACAAAAATAGTAGAGTGCGATTGAAAACCGTTTACAAATTTTTCTACTAACTTTTTTTTCTGAGTGTAGCCTTAGAAGTACTAGGTAAATATGTATATTCGTTATCCTTATGCGATTTCAAGTCGTTTTACGACTGTCTGCCTCCTGTCTGTGTGGACATCCAGACTAAATTCGGTCCAGCGGTTTAAAAGTTATGAGTGAAATTGTGAAGGTACCTCTAAATTGGCGTATTTTAAAAAATTTCATAGAAGCGACTGTAAAGTAACATATTTTCTCTTTTTTTTCACCAGTCGCTTAAAATTAATAATATAGTATATTCACCTCAAATATTTTTCAACTCAAAATATTTTTTTCACCACAAGAAATTTTTTTTACCTCAAAATTTTTTTCCGCCACAAACTTTGTTTTCACACCTATAAATTTTTTCACCTAACATAATTTGTTCATCTCCAGAATTTTACTCCTAAAGGTTTTTACATTATTTTTATCAAAAACAGTATATAACTTTTTTTTAGGAAATTAGTGGTGGCAAAGCTTCGGCACAGCCGAATTTAAGCCTTTTTTACTTGTTATTAGTTAACTTGTAGAGGTAGCTATATGTAGTAGTAATAGCGGTGGTAGATGTGCTGATAGTGGATGCTTTCTAAAGAAGTCTGTACCCCAAGTACTACTACCACTACATAGTTTAAGACTTTATATACAGTTGTATAAACTAAACTTGAGGTTTATAATTTTATAAATAAGTATGTTATATATTTATATCGTACAGTAAACTATAAGTACAGTAAACTAAGTTAAAGGGGAAACACTTAAAATAATAAGTCAGCAGTTGTTAAAATAATATTTGTTATTTAGAAAGAAAATTTTAGAAAAAATATTTGATGGGTTTGGAAATTTTTTAATGTTTTCAGCAATAACTCATTTATATCCTTATATCATTTATATGTTTTAACATGGGGTTTTCAGTTAAAAGATTTAGAAAAAACAACACTACAGTATTATTTTATTAAGTCAATAAAAAATCTCTCAAACGTATTTCAAGTTATCTAAATAATTAAAAAAAAATGAAACACAGATTCAGACAAAGATTACTATTAACTTTAACACAAAATTGTTCAGATACTTTACTAATTTTTAAAATTTTAGAAAACCATTTGTTAACTTTTAACCAAGTTATGGATAAAATATAATATTTTCATGTTTATGAAAATTTAAAGATTTATTAATTCGGCCCAACCTGATTTCTGAAACTAAGAGAGGTAAAGGTAAATAGACGAAAATTGTTACAACTCCTAGCTCACCTTTTAAAAAGGTGAGTTCTGTTCAAATTCTATGATTTAAAAAAATGTTACACTTTTATGTAATTACAAAATTAAGATTTGTTATATTTTACAAAAACGCGTTAATATTAAATAATCTGATTCCGAGCCAAAACGAAGGATTAAATTTTCTTATATTACCAACATTTTCTTTTGAGCCAACAGACATATTATTGCAAATGTACTAATGTTTTGCTTGCATTAGTGTACTTATTATTTTAAGTGTATCAAAACATAAAAAAGGGGTAAAGGAAAATTTTTTATAAATACGATACAAGAAAATGTATTAAATAAGAATCATAACCTTCTGCATGTAACAGGAATGGGTACGCATTTAGTATCAAGGGCCATTTTACGGTTTTACACAAATCTTAAAGGGACGCATCATATTACAAATAAATTAAAAATTTATATCGTTAGCAATAGTAATTGACATAATAGACTCATCTCCAAAAACAAGACATACACAGAGAAAGCAGATTCATTATGACAACCGAATGGTTTAGTGTAGAATGGTCCATGCTGCAACCGAATAATTCGGTTGCTGCAACCAAACTGTTTAGTTGGACAAAAATAGGGTTGTCACAGTGAATCTTGTATACACATAAATCCGAAAACACTCAACATTTCTCCCGGGCTTGTGAAAGGCTGACTTTAGTCAAGATAAAATTTTTGTGAGAAGATTTTAAATGTTGTTACTTAAAACTTTTTATTAGAACCAAAAAAAAACATGGTCAAAATTGTAAGATTTTTGTATATAATGCCGGTGTTTTTAATTATAGCAAGCTAAAATTTTATAGAAACATGAACTTCGGCCAAGTAAAGTCTTTATTATATTAATGAATTTTTGCATTTCATAGATAATTAATTAAATTATTGGAGCTTTCTATTTTATTAATTTTTTTTATTTAAAGTTTTATATAATTAAAACGGTTCATAGAACTTGCTTTTCACTAATGTTAAGAAATTTGTCGTTCAGTTCTAAAAAATTTTCATTATTTTACAGAAAAATTTCCTTAATAAAAAAAAATTGTCTGTCAGTGAAAGTTACTCTCGAAAATTTAGATAATTTATTTTCAATTCAAAATTGGCTTTTTTACATTTAGAATTACATTTGAATTTAATATTTAGTAATCTTGAATACTGCATACATTTCAACCATATTGTAAATATATGTTTAGATAAACCATGCGCTTCCCAAATTTTTATATAAATATTTTTTTTTAGTATTGTGGTTGAACTGTTATTAAAAGTCCACAGTATGTGCTCTGCATTGAATATGAATTGCAATTCTACATTTGTGATGTTCATGTCATATTCGTTCATACCAAATGAGAATATATACCATGACTTTTGTAGTAATACTTACCTACTTATGTACTACACAGAAAAAATATATTCATTTTGATATTTTTGTTTGTGGCAACAAAATTTCGGTATATACAATATAATATCGGTTGGAAGATCATATTTCAATCGGCTCAGGAGTAAATTTAATTCTGATAACCAAATAATTCCATTGTTGCAACCAACAGATTCAGTTAAAAAGAAATCCGTATGTGGCAGTGAATTTATTTTCTTTGTGTATACAATACTGATGTGTTTTCATTTATTTCTTTCCATATGAGTCTTATAACCAACTACGTGTTTGTAGGTGTTAGTAATCCTGCAGTATTTGTTATAAAATATACAGACACAAGTATAAAATTGTACTCTGCACCATTGTACTGCAGTTGAAATAAATGCTATTTCATTTGACAAATATGCAATAGCACCTAAAGTGTACAAATACTTTTGCAAAAAATGCAAACATAAAAAATATATTAAAACGGATAATAGGGAATACTGAATGACAACTGCATTCTATTACTTATACATACATATTTATCTAAATATGTGTTTTACACTCTCCAATGCAGGTAAAGTGGTTTTCTACGACAGTAAAACGTTCTAGTAATAGACAGCCATGACCCCCAAGAATTTCTTCATTACAGGTAGATGTCAGCTTATGAGAATAGAATTTAAAATACTTTAAATTCTTTGACATATTAATCTTGATTTATTTTACTTGAAAAATGTACATAAAATTTCACTTAAATTGCAAGGGTGCTATTTTTCATAAAGAATGTAACCTTGCTATATATTTCACTACCCTTTTACAATCCACAGTGAATAAATTTGATTAAAATATTTAGAAATAAATACGCTGTTGGATTTAAATGAAATATCCCATATATTAGAAATGGGACCAAATTCTAAGGGGAAGGAATTGTAGCCTCCTGCGATGAAGCCTAGGACTATGAAGGACATACGCAGAGTATATGTTCCACCTTATCAACATCCAATTTGCAGAAACTATCAGACAGACCCCAAATCTCTAAATGGTACCTAAGATTACAGTGGCGAGTAAAAAATCCCGTTAAGCTCATTCCTGTCCAGAGAAAGAAGTCTCCTCGAGTTTCTACAAGTTACAGCGATTAATTGCTTAGTCTGACGCAAACTGGGATTCACTCTACAGCAGTCTTATCATTTATTTTTCGTACGAAGGCGGTCCAAAATTTAGCGAACTAAAAAAATATAACAAATTTGGGAAACATTTTTTATTGGTCAACATAACCTTTTATTTAGCGATACTCAATAGCTTCAATATCCTGTTTATAATCAGAATTGCATATCTTTTACGACGTAGACATTTTTTAAGTTTAGAAATAGAAAATAATCCGAGAGAGCTAAATCTGCGTGATAAAGCAATTCGAACTTTAATTCATTGATTTTAGTCAATTTTTCCATGTGAAAAATTTTATCCACGTTTACAAATTCACTGAGATCGTTTACTTTTAAAGGCTCCAAAAAAAATTCCAAACAACGTGGCACCTTGATACTTAACACATATATTTTCTTGGTAACCACTTTACACCAAAGTAATGTTTTTCAAACTACTGTCGCCATCTATACGTCTGCTCGCCTAATTTTAGGACGCAATAGTATAACCAACAAAGTTTGTGCGGGAAGTTTGAAAAAAAATATATCAAAATGATGCACATCAATTGCTCACCGAAACTTACCCATCGAATTCAACGTGCGATGGATGGTTTGTGCGGTTCAGAAGTTGTGATTTTGACACCCAAGACAAAGACCACCCAGGTAAGCCAAAAAAAATTTCGAAGATCATAGATTGGAGGCATTACTCGATGAAGATTGTTGTCAAACTCGAAAACAACTTGCAAGCAGCGAGATTCATCCAAAAGTAAGGAAATTTGGTACGACACGAGTTGAAGCCAAGAGACTAATCATTACTGGCTATGAAAAATGGCTCCATTAAGACAACCCGAAGCGCAAGAAATAGTATGTGAATCACGGCCAACCAGCCAAATCAACGCCAAAGCCGAGTACCCACGAGCCAAGGTAATGCTCTGTACTTGGTGTGACCAGAAGGGTTTTATCTATTATGAGTAATAGGGCCAGACGATCATAGAGTACCTGTACCGACCATAATTAATTCGTTTGAAGCGAACATTGCCCGAAATACTCCCGAAATATGCGACCAGACATGAATTTCCTGTAATTTCCCATCATGACAACGCTCAGTCTCATGTTGTAAGACCAGCTAAAAACAATTTAGAGAATAGTGGTTGGAAAGTTTTGCTTCACCCGCCTTATAGTCCAGACCTTGCCCCGTCCGACTACCATTGGTTTCGAAATAAGGATAAAAATTATAATTTTTCTATTCATTTCAAAAGAAAATTTGTTCATGGAACCCTAAAAAGAATATATCAGCCTCCGCTGCGTGTCATTTATCTTGGACCGACATTAAAAACTAATTTTAATTTCTCTTCCTTTTTTCTTATATCCTAATATTAAAAAAATGTTAAATAATGTTAAAATATTAATCGCGTTATTTGCACACCACATATTATACATATGTAACCCTGTAATATGTGATGTGCAATCCGCACATATACTATGGGGTGATTTTTAGCTACTTTCTTTTTTGCAGCTCAGCTGTTTTCGTGTAACATGTTACTGTCAAACATGTTCAGTTTGATCTATAATTTAACCATGAATCGACTTACAAACGAACAACGCTTGCAAATCTTTGAATTTTATTATAAAAATTCGTGCTGTGTGAGAAATGTTGAAAATTGTTGAAAGTTGATAAAAATTGTATTCAGCGACGAAGCTCTTTGTCGACTTTTTTTATCCAAAATGGAAGAGCTGGAGTTGGCTGACATTTGATTTCAAAAAAACGGTGCCAAATGCCGCACAGCACGCAACACAATGGCCCAATTGAGAGTCCAGTTCGATGAACAGTTTATTTCACGTTTGGGACCGGTCATTTGGCAGCCTAAATCTTGCGATTTAACGCCTTTAGATTATTTTTTGTGGGGCTATGTTAGGGATCATGTCTATATCACAATCCCGGAATGGTTGACGCACTGGAAGCCAATATAGAAGATTTTATCATGAGATACTGGCCGATATGTTTGAGAGAGTATGCCAAAATAAGACCCAGCGTATGAACCACTTGAGACGCAGCCGCGATCAACATTCACATGAAATCATGAATCTTTAGACCGTTCTATCGACTCAAATAAAAATTTCATACATTTTTCTAAATTTTATGTGTTTTTTTTTTAAATCGAATCCGAAAGCTCTTAAAAATCACCCATTACTTATGGACATGTGGTGTACCAATGGTGTACCTACAACCAGCTCCTAACATGTTCACATGTGTTCATACCAAGCGGCCGAACTAGAATTTCGCGGAATCCCCAAAGTGTGTAACTAATTTCAATAATACACCTAGAAAACAGATTCGTGCTAACAACCGAATTTGTTGCTTTATTTGTTGTTTAAGAATACTCAACTTTTAATTAAAGAAATCTTATGTATTTTTTTGAAATTCTATTATTACAACTAAAATCGGTTGGTATGTATAACTGAATATTGGTTTCCACAACAAAGCTCGGTTAATACAACTGAATTTTGGTTGGCCACATCCAAAATATTTAGCTATCACATTTGAATATGGTTGTGCTAACTGAATTCATTGGTTGTTCCAACCCAAATACACTTTCATAATTCGGTTAGAACTTTAATTTTTAGTGTGCAATTAATTTTTTTTTTAATGTTTTATCTATTTTATAAAACAATTTTTCTCTCTGTTTGTGGGCTATTACGAACATAAAAAAATTATCCAATCGGTCCAGACGTTCTTGGATTTTAGATATATAGAAAAAGTGGGCGTAAAAGTTGGCGTAGTCAATTTTTCTTTCCGTAAAAACTTAAATTGTATTACCAAGAACATTTAAAAAAATAATAGACAAATCGGTCCAGCCATTCTCCGGTTTTAGATAAATCAAAAAAAGTGAGCATAAAAGTGGGCGTGGTAATTTTTTTTACGTAAAAACCTCAGCTTTACTATGACAAACATTTAAAAAAAGAATTAGTCAATCGGTCCAGCCATTCTCAAGTGATGCAATTACCAACTAACGAAATTTGATTTTAATTTATATACACTCAGAATATTATGTAGTTTACTGTTTGTAGTTTAATATAAAAGTTTTCCGTTCTATTTACAAATAAAAGAACATACATTTAATATTTATCCACAAAACGGAAAGTTGTGGCTTTTTTGTGTCCGTTACAGTTATGTTATTACAAATTTAAATTTTGTTTGCTGTCGTTTCAAAAAAAAAATATTCAAAAAATTCAAATTTGTTTTTTATTTAAATTGTTTGTTTATATACAGAGTTATTTCAATTCAAATTACAAGAATTTCATAAACACACATACATACATACATACATTTTGTAGATTAAAAAACAAACAAAAATGAGAAAAACGGAAACAATTTCAAATAAATGGATAAATCATTTATTTTTTAAGGAATTCGTATGTAAAATTTTAACTTTTTTTTAACTGATTAATCATTTGTGTCAGTATCAGTTGTTTAAACACCATTAAAAAATAAACAACAAAAACCATTTGTTTTAGATGAAAAGTAAGTAGACCGGTTTTTAAATGAAATATCGTTTCTTGTAAAAAGAATTTTCTTGTTATTTAAGTAATTTAAGTGTTAAGTAATTTAAGTGTATATTCAGCTATTAAGCTTTAGCGCCATAATGACTTTATAGAGGCGAGTTGGCAAATTTAATTAAAATTTTTATAGAAAAAAAATTATCAAATATTATAAAAAGGCAAAGAATTTTTCAAAGAAAACAAATATTAATATGCTTTAGGGAAAAAAAACATAAATATTTCACTCTTGTCAAACATACTACTATTTAAAATTTATTAAATAATACAATACACAGTTTCGCCCTTGACCGACTATAAATAATTAATATATTTATTGAATAAACTTTTGTGCGGTGTTTTGTATAAAACATTTAACGAAAACACACAAATTCTTTAAGTTAGTATTGTCCTATAAATACATATATGTATGTGTTTTATAAACATATTCATCTACAAAAATAAAAAAATACCCTGTAGGAAGCCTGGGGTCAAGAGCCTACAAGTCACCACTTTTGTCGACTATTTTGGGTGACTTTTTGGTGGCATGTCCACAAAGCGTCTATACTTTTTACATTCCTATTTTGCAGCTGCAAAGGTGTGCTTGTTCTTGATTTTTTTATTGATTTATTTTGTTGAAAATTCATGTGCATAGCTGCATGCAAAATTAATGTTTTTAATAAAAATATAAAGAAAAATGAATTCAAAAGTTAAATATACAAATTTGAACAAAATATATGATGAGCAAAAGAAATTACAAAAAACTTGTGAAAAAAAACAATAAATTTTGTATAAAAATAACAAGAAAGAGGCAACAATTTTTAGTGAAAGTTGCAACTCTAGAGATTTTGTGGATCCTGATGAAGATTTTACGGAGCTTGTGGATAATTTTGTGCAGTCATTTGAAGATTTGTCTACTCAAAAATTAAATTTGCAGCAAATTTTTTTTTTACTTTAATGAAATTTATAAAAAATATTTTTTTATTAATAAAATATCTAATTTAACATAATAAATGCACCTGTTTAATCTTATTTCCTTCCTAGTATAGAAATTTAGTAAAAAGTTCTAAAAGTGTAGACTAGAATTACTAAAATGTACTAGTGAATCTCTGGTTCCAATGTCAACACCTATTCAGTAGTTGTGTAGATTCGCAATGACACGCACTTGTTAAATGCCTACTGCAGAAAGCGTTGGCTGGGGCATAATTAGTTAGTAGTACTGGTGACAAAGTCAATAGTAAATTAGTACAGTTTCACTATCGACATTTCCTACAGGGTATATACAGTTAATATTTAAGTTGGTATACGAACGAAGACAGATATAATATATATATTGAAACTAGAGTAAGTATTCCACACTACTACCTGCTTAAACGGCTGGATATTTGTCAGTATTAAAATAATTCGAAATGATAAAGATTTAAAATACCACACCACTTCAAAATGTAGGTAACAACTCCTGAAACCATGAAACATGATAAACTATATATTAGTAATATATATTGTTTTACTACAGATGTAACGAATATTATCCACGGAATTTTATGGAATATTGCTTTTTTAAAATAGAAAATATGTGACACATACCAATATTCGTGATATAGTTCATAAATTTGGTATATTTTCATAAAATGTATAAATATTTATTTGTTTTTTTTTTGTTTTTTATAAAATGATAGGAGGCCTAGTGTATAAACAACTTACAAGGAATGTATTCCAGCCTAAAGAATTCGATTTTGATAAAGTCTGTATATGTGCAAGAAAAAAATCTTAAGATATTTAGGGGTCAAAAACGGGTTCACAAATTGTAATTTATACATTTTTAAGATATTTAAATTTAAGAAACCATAAGCAAGAGTGTTTTCTTTGGAAGGTGATTTTATTTGAATTTGACGTTTTAAAAGTTTTAACAATTTTGGGTACTTTATATGAAGAAGTATACTACTATGGCTGCTGAATTCACATACTTTTTTCTTATTAAATTTCAGAGGACACGCACTATTTCTTTTTTGCTATCCGTACTATTTTAAATTTTAATAAATTTTTAGAGAATCCCTTTTGTAGTACTTTTTGCAAAAACTTGGCAGCCCTATGCTAAAACATGGGATTATGTATATGTCGAAATTTCTTCTCCTGTTTTAATCTTTAAATACACTTAGTGATCGAAAAAATAACATCTCTTTCATGAACATTTAAGTGTTTAGGTTAGGGTACTTTTCTTGTTAGTTGAAAATATTTGTTATATTCTTTTCAATTTCTGAATGTAGTTTTATATAAAATATTAAAGTAAGCCAACTTACACAGCCACTTGTGGCTAAAAGGTTGTTAAATATTTATAAATGTATTGAAAAACAAAGTGAGTAAAAAAAACATTTGCGTAGAATAGAAAAAAAAATTATTAAACAGACATCAGGGAGTCTGAAAAAGTCAACTTAGTGCTTCAAGTAAACAGCCAAATGATGGGTATTTATGTACTGAAAATGGCAAAAATATCCAAAATAGTTTTGAATGGGATCTTATGTTGCAGCGATTTTATTTACTAATTTATTTAGTGATTTATTATTTAAAATTACAATAAATCTTAAAGCTAAAAAGCGCTAGCAGCTTGAAAAATAACGATAATAGTGTATTTTGGCAAAAATAAGTTTGACTTTTTTTGAATAACACAGCAAACTCTAAAAACGCATCGGCCATGCGATCCATCAATTCTCATACATTTAAGAAAGTAAATCACGAATGTTAACAACAAATTGAAAAATTTGCTCCGATTTTTTAAATATTTGCAAGTTTAACTTTAAATGTAAAACTAGTATTTTCATTAAAATGTATTTTTAATTAATATATCTGAGGAAAATACACACAGGAAACAAATTGTTTGGAATTTTATTGAAACCACCACAATCTAATCGTTATTTCATAATTTTAATTATAAATACTTAAAATCCATCATCAGAATAGTTAAATTTTTTTGTGAACAGAAAATTTATAAAAGTAACAAAAACACTGTCACATCATACCAACAACTAATAACTTATCGAATTTTTTTAACCATTTCAATAAAAAGTTTGGCAAGTAAATAATATATCTGCTCTGTTTCAACAAAAACTATCACTCCATCTAAAATATTAGTTTCGCCCACCAATTTTGATATAATGTCAAATTATTTCTATAACTTAAATCAGAATTTTCTTAAATCAGAATTTTCGTAAGAAGAAGCCCTTTGAATGTTTTGCGGAGTAATTCTAGTCCACATTTACTTTTAAATTTTTAAAGATAATAAACCAAGATTGGCAGCCAATAACTTTTTAATACCTTTATCCATTTCAAAACCCATTCAAATTGATAATCGATACCAAACCTCGAAACGTTCATTACAACTAATCGTTAACCAGCAATTATTAACATATTTTTTATCAGGGCAGCCTAATTCACATATATACATTCCATTGGAATAAAAGTAGGGATATTTGGAATTTTATTTTACATATTTTATGAAATATATAAACAATAACCTTATATATATTATTTAAGTAATTCAATTTTATAAATATAATGATAGAAATTATATTTATAAATACATAACGAAATAGTAAATCATGGGGGATTGCAGAGATTTGAAGACATGTATTGGTATAAAACTACACTCACCAAAAAAATTTTGTAATGACAACTGAAAATTTTGCTTTTATTACGGGAAATTTTGCTAATTTGAGCCCTGCGGTATTTTTTGCTAATCTTAGCAACACATGTCTGCTGACGTGTAGTACAATGAAATTAGTAGAAAAATTAGTAGCCGCTACTAATTTTTAGTAAACTTTTTGTAAAGTGAAATTTAAAATCGGTTTGCTAAAATCAGCAAAAGAACTTACTAAATATTATTAATATTAGTACAAAATTTCAAATTTAAAAATTTTTTATTTTTTTCAAAAAATATTTAAGACAAAATTAAAAAAAATCAAAGGCTTTAAAATTGTAATTTCTGTTTTGAAAAATATTTTAGTAATTTTTTTTTACTTTTAAGGTAAAATTTAAATTGTTTTTAGGGCTGATCTTTAAAACTAAAAAAACTTTTTAAGAGGCTGTCCTATTTTTAGACATGAGGCGGTATAATCACTTCCGTTCCATTTTTTTAATCTATGTAACATTTTAAGGCAATTAAAGTTTGTAGGTGTAAGTTTTAATTAGAAATAACATTTCCTTAAATATTCACTTTTTTAAAATAGTAAATTTTTTTTGCTAGTTTTAGCAAATCGGCTTTCAAAAATTTGTAAAATGATTTCTGAAATTAGCAGCAAAAATTTGTAAATATTCTGTAAAAATCTTGTAATTTTTAAAATGTAAAAAGCAAAAAGATTTGCTAAATAATAATTTTTTTAATAAAAATCAGTACAAAAATAGTAAAGTGTGATTGAAAACCGTTTACAAATTTTTCTACTAATTTTTTTTTTGAGTGTAACTGTGTCTAAATACAAGTTTTCACAACATTTGCAACTCTTAATTTTTATTACCTCAAAACATCTTTTAAGCATTGAGGCTATGAGCTTTTTAATATAATCTTCGGGAATTTTATAGCACTGCTTTTCCAACTCGGCAAAAGATCATCACCTTTCGGAATACTTTATTACCAATATTGCGTTTTGCAATCATACATGTATTGGGTTGAGATCGGGAGATTGTGGCGGTCACGACACGACAATAATATTATTTTCTTTATACCATACTTTTACAATCCATGTCATATGTTTAGGGTCGTTATCGTGCTGAAATGTCCTTGAAAGTGGCATTTCCCATTCAGTATATTAAAGCATACCTGAGCTGAAAAGGTCTCTATATACTGAGGCCGTTATTGTATTAGTAATGTAGTGAATTGGGCCAATAACATTTCCCGAAAAACACCATAATGTTTCCACCTCTGTGCTTCACTGTGGCGGTTGTGTATCTGGGATTAAACTTTTCGTCTCGTGGTCGTCGAATGTAGGCTCTTCCATTTGAATCCCGGAGGTTGAATTTGGAATCATCGGACTATAGTACGTTCTTTCATTGCTGTTGAGTCCAATTAAAATAGGTTCGGGCAAAGTTAAGCCGAGCTTTTATATTTTTTCCGACACTAAGGGTTTTTTTATGCATCTAAAACTTCCAATATCATATTCTCGGGCACTTCTTTTAATGATGGAAAGACTGACATAAATGGAAAGTTCAGTTTAAACTTCTTTAGGAACTGCTTTAGAATATTTCGTGAAAAATTCTTAATTTTTCTGTCTTTTCTTACCGTAGTAGTACAGGGTCTTCATCCTTTGTCAGTTGTATGCATGTTACCACTATTAATAATACGACAAATTTTTGACTTTGGAACGGAATATTTTCATGGTAATGTCTTTTTCGAAAGTTTATTTTTTCCAGTTTTAAATGACTTAAATACTTTGACCTTGAAATCAGACTTGTATTTGTTTCCTGCCATTTTTCACAAAAGTAATTCTTACGATGCTAATGCTTTCAATATCTTATTAAAACTCTTATAGCTAAATAATTATGATGAATTTTTTAAAAAAAAGTAAAGATCTAAATCACGAATTAATAAAAGGTATGCGATTACCGTTATTTCTTAACATTTATTAGTGTTAATAGTTTAATTAAGAGTAAGAGTAATATGAATTGCAAATGTTTTGAACGGCTGCATTTTGAATACATATTTTAAAATTAATTTTTTATTGTTTTACTTTAACGGAATTTTTTTTTTATATTTTTAACAAAAACAATGTATGATGACATGATAAACAAGTAAAAGCGGCTAAATTCGGCTATGCCGAATCTTATATACCCTTCACCATGGTTGGGAAAAAACTGAAGTTTATATATGGGCATATATGGAATGGACATATATGGAATGGACATATTTATATACGGACGCCTTTAAGAGGAAATTAACCATTAAGTTTGGAGATAAAACTTGGACTCGGGAAGATTTATGGTTCCAGAAAATAGGTATTTTAAAAAAAATTATGTTTTGGGCATAACTTTTTTGTATCTGAACCGACATTTCCGAGTTTTTCAGCAAATATGTTATACTAAAGATTTTCGATCTTTTGCTATATAAGACGTATCCATAGGTCATAATACAGCTCTAGAATAGTGTTTGTTGTTTGTGTATAAAAGGTGAAGAGGTGAAAGAAAAGAATTTCAACAAATCGTTAAAAGAAATCACTACAATTGCATGTGT
Organism: Eustalomyia histrio; assembly: GCA_949748255.1. Taxonomy (NCBI): domain Eukaryota; kingdom Metazoa; phylum Arthropoda; class Insecta; order Diptera; family Anthomyiidae; genus Eustalomyia; species Eustalomyia histrio. The sequence continues at coordinate 66,388,877 of OX456523.1, read as the reverse complement.
TTTATTTCTACAAAATAGTTTGATTTAGGTGGCAAATTTGCATTTGGGATTTTATTTCGCTTTTTTATTAAAAATATTTGTAATTTCTTTACCTTAATTTTAAAAATTTGAAGGAAAATAGTTTATAATTTTTTTTATAAATTATTATAAGTTATGACCTAAAATAGTTGAACTCAAAGGTAAATTATGTATAAAATTTTCTTAATATGTGAAAAATAAAATGGTTTAAAAATCTTTTTATAAATTCTTTTAAATCGGAGCAAAAAATAGAAATAAAACCGTTTGTATTTTGTTTGTATCAGAGGGTTTTTATAAAAATGTTGATGTTTTTAGCCTAATAATGGATTATTTAATTATTAATATAAAATTTTTTTAAATTAATTATTAAATGTAAAAAAAAAAACAAAAAATAAAAAATCATAAGAAAATAAAAAAAAATGTACAAAAAAAAGTGAATTGACCGGGATTCAAACCCGCGACCCTTCCACCTGTGGTGAAAGGCAAAAAATAGAAATAAAACCGTTTGTATTTTGTTTGTATCAGAGGGTTTTTATAAAAATGTTGATGTTTTTAGCCTATTTATGGATTATTTAATTATTAATATAAAATTTTATATAAATTAATTATTAAATGTTAAAAAAAAACCAAAAATAAGCAAAAAAAAAAGTCTTAAGAAAATAATAAAAAAAAATTACAAAAAAAAGTGAATTGACCTGACCGGGATTCGAACCTCGACCCGCGCGCTTAGAGAAAAAAAGCATTTGTGACATAGCGTCTAGACAACTGAGCTATTGAAGCTCACACAAAATCATCGTCATCGTTCATTAGAGATTTGTTTAGTTTTTATTTAAATGAAAAATCTTTGTATGTGTGTTGTTTGTGTATAAAAGGTGGAGATGTAAGAAAAGAATTTTAACACATGGATGTGTTGTTATGCTCAAAATTCTACATACATATTAAACAAAGGGATTTTACTGGAAAAATTAGAGGTAGTCCTGGTTTTTGCTAATATCTCAGCCATTTATTAACCGATCTGTCTGATTTTTAATAGCAAACAGAAATGGATCACATGTAACAGAAATAAAAAACAATCAAGTCCTCATCATGTCTGGGTTCTTCGGAAAACCCATTTCAACACACAGACGGACAGACGGGCATCGTTAAATCAACTTCGCTCTTCATAAGGACCCAGAATATATATACTTTATAGGGTCTAAGATCAATATTGTAGAAATTACAAACGGAATGACAAACTTATATATACCCTTCCTTCCACCTGTGGTGAAGGGTATAAAAATAAATGTGATTTGGAGAAAATTAATCAATGAAAAGTTAAAATGCGATCTTAGTTCCCAATGTTCGTTTATATTGTAATTTATGAAATTAATGGAAAAACCATGATTCAAGGTTTTTGTAATAGTTTTATTTCAAAGATATAGCAAAAAGAACAAGGAAACAACATCGTTTGAATGATTGTGGTACTTAAACTGAAGAATTAATTTTTGAAATTAGCATTAAGAAATAAATTGATATAAAATTGGGGATAATCACTTAGACTAATCCAGTGGAGCTAGGATGCTGAAATTTAGTACGATGGCTCCTTCACTGGCATAGACGTGAAGGGAGGATAAAAAGAAGGAAAAGTCTCTCCTATACGGCCAGCACAAACACCTTTCTGTAGAAACTTGAAATTTAAAATATGTGTTAACTGGAGTAAGGGAAAATTGATTGATAAGGCAGATTTTATAATCTTTCTTTGCAAAAGTGGTAAAAATGTAGGTTCAAAAAGAACATTTTTTACCCTTAACAGCCTAGCCCTTACAAACCGTTTTATGTAGTAACCTGAAATTTAAAATATGTAATCCCTGAGAAAACCGTTGAAGAAAACTGAAAATTGAAACATCGCCTATAAAAAGCTTAAACAAATTTGTTATAAGTGGAAAATGCTTGGAAAAAAGAATTAAATTTTTTTCTCCATATTTTCTGATATTCAAATCTACCAGTCCCATAAGGTATAAGGCCTTTAATATATAATAAAGATAAACATCTTTAAAAAGACTCTATTCGCCAAAGCATTTTTAAGTTTATGCTATAGTGAATTTAATATTTTCATTCCATTCCAGTGTACGTATTTCCCAAAGTAGCAGATAACTACAATTGTAAACTAATTTACAAAACAATTTTATTGCTTTTTGCTATTAAATATTTTCCTTGTATTTTAAGGAAAATTGATAAAAACTTAATAATTTTCAATTAACAGCCCATTTATAAAAAGAAATGTAATTTAATAAACTCATAATTAGTTTGGTCTAAATTGCCACAAAAAAATTTAATTAGCATGCCATACAACAAAAAGAAAGAGCACAACCTAAAAGGGAATATTAAAAAATGTTTAAAGCTGCTGCAGCAAATAAAATAACTAAAAGGCAAACCAACAACAATAACAAACCTCACTTCCGGCCTTAAACAAAATGCCATTAAGGCAACAGACAAAAAACACGTAAATTTAATAAAGTCGCGTTGAAACCAACAAAAACAATGCCAGAAATTGGAATAATGCTGTCCCATACAGAATCACGTTCATACACTGAAGAACTCAACTTCATTGTGAAACAAACAATGACAATAACAAAAAAAATTATACATTTATTTTTCACCAAACAATTCTTACCATATAACCGACAAAAAGCAAACTTTTTAATATCTCGTTTTTTTTTTTGGACAAGCTTCATATCTTTTTCTTTCGCTTTCTCTCTCACCTACATTCATACACAAGGGAAATAATGAATATGTATTTTTCTTTTATAAAATACCAACAATACTAACTTAACATACGAAAGTATTTTAGGGCAGTATTGCATCCAAGTTTGTAGCAAAAAATTACTTTGCAAACAAAAAACGATAAAAAATAAAAACTTGTGTGCTTTAAGGTTTGACGTTTAATATTACAATTGAACTTTTACTTTTCTTTTATAATATTTTTCATCTGAATTTGGTTACCACATCTTTTTCATTTTCTTTTTTTTACACACAATCTTTAATGACTTTACGGATAATTGCTGCCAAGAAGCTCATTAGCGTAAAATAGCGATATTTAGTTAAAAGCATAATATTTTATCTTTTGTTTGAATTAAAAGCAAAAAAAAAGGAAAAATAAAACTCTTACCTTGAACGCTTAATAGATTTTCACTTAAACTTCGTTAGAAATTTTAAATTAACAATAACTTTATAAGCCGTCACCTCATTTTCACAATATTCCGTTAGGGACTGGAACTTTCGCTAACACATTTTCTGTTGTTTTCCATATAAACTTTGAATTTTATTATTGGTCACATTTTAAACGAACGTTCAATAATTGGGCCTTATATTTAAATTGTCTTTGTCAAAATGTACAAAGTGGTTTTTAAAGTTATCTTTATTTTTTTTTTGGCATAGTTGACCTTTATTTATATCTTAAATGTCAAATATAATAAATGTGTTGGTAATTGTTACAAAATTTAAATTATGAGGATTAAATGTAAGAAGGCCCTAACTCGATTTTTTTTATTTTAAAGAAATACAAAGAAATTTTATATCAAATTTACTATGTGTGTTTAACAAATGCACTACACAGAAAGAATTTTATTGGACGTGTTTAAATTTAAAACTTAATTCATTCATAATTGTAACATATGATTAGAATTTTTGCCGTGTGATAATTTTTTTTTTTCATTTTTTAAATTCATTAACATGGTTTAACCAGAGGCTCTGGTCTGTTTTCGCTACAACGAGCCGGTAGCCATTGTTGCTTTGTTAGGGTATTAGGATATAATTTGTAATTATATCATTAATATAAATTAAATATAAATAAATTATAAATAACATGGTTTAATTTTGATGGTTCCAAAAAGAAAAAAAAATACTAAACAACGTGGCACCACTTTGCCACTTTTACCAAAGTGGCAACCTAAACGTCATTGGTTATATAAAATACAGCTAAACATCATATATAAAATAGTAGTACTAGTCGGGCAAGCCGATTATATGATATTCTACACCAAGTATAATTTGGGGTTCATATTTTGGGATCAGGACCATTTTTTATGAACAGGGCAGGAAATACAGACATTAATCTGAACGAATATTGAGACTTAAGTACAAATATGTTTCGATTTTCTTTCCCACTGTTTTGTGCGTTTAAATACCATTTAAGCCCAACTTAGTACATTTCTATGAGAGGTAAGGGTGACTGTATTAGATAGCATATATAATATTATATGGTTCATTTATAAGTACAAATAACTTTATATGGTATAATATATACCAAATCTCATCATATAAATCAAATCTAATTTTATAAAGATCAATATATAATTAGATGTGGTTATATATTACAAAATATAAGGTACTTTTAAAACAATTAATGTAATATATAATTATATATTGTAATGCCATATGTGTTTATATATGATAATATATCATATGTGTGTTATATATGATAATATATTATTAGAGTAGGCCACATAAGATTATGTCTTGGGTTGTTATGAAACAGATCAAAACGTTTATCTTCAACACTTCAACTTGATGTGTGAACAGTTATTGTTTAGCTTTTACATTAACGTGCTTAAGAATCCTACTGTGAACAGCTCATTAAACTTATAATCTTCGTATTCGTCATAAAATTTTATTGCTTCAGGTAAAATTTAATATTTAGTCACGAATATATTAATATTATGTAAATAATTCTCTCAATGTACCTTGTTGTTTAGTGGATCAATGTATTTCATAGATAATATGCATTTTTCTTTGTATAATGTTCATTAAAAATGAGATTGTTTACTTTTAAAAGCTTTAATTAAATTGAAGTTTAATTAAAAAATTTAAAATTTAATTTAAAAATTTAAAATTCTTCATGTTCTTCATAATTCATATTTCCTTCAATAAATGTATAAAATTCTTTTAGTTTATTTTTTAAATTTAATAATTTATAGAACTTATTAAAAAATTCTTGATTTGTTTTAATAAAAAAATTAAATCTTATATTTAAAAAATTAATATGAAATTAGTATAAGCAATATTTGTAAAAAGTTGAGTTAATGATGGGGTTCGATTATAATTCTTGACTTCTATTTACACATTCGTCCCATACGCATTTTTATGAGTTACCTGTAGGAACGCATAAATAAAAAATATTATGTCATATGAGTTTTTAAAATATTTTTTAGGAGAAACTGGATGTCACATATTTAGGACATACATCAAAGTCACTTTTATGTGACTTGAGTTTTAAGTAAAACTAATGTCACATATAAAGGGTAATTTTTTAACAGTTTATGTTTTGAAAATTAAAAAAAAAAAAACAGAAAAATTGCAAAAGTAAATAAAATATTTATTTGGGCGATCAATGGATGCCTGACATTTACTTTTTAAAGATTACCACATGTAAATGTTGCACGCGGGTACGCCGAAGGTGGTCCATCCGTGAGCTTCATTTTTGGCATACTTTTCCAGCATTGCAGCTGGTATTTCACCATTGGCAGCTGTAATCTTGTCTTCCAAGCCAATAATTATGGCTGGCTTGTCCCAGTACACTAGAGACTTTACGTATCCATACAAAAAATAGTCTAGTGGGATCAAATCGCATAATATTGGCGGCCAATGGACTGCTTCCAAACGTGAGATTAATTTTTCACCAAACTCGCCTCTCTATATATTCATGATAATGCTTGCCGTGTGGCATATGGCACCGTCTTGTTGAAATCACATATCAACCAAGTCCAATTCTTCCATTTTGGGTAAAAAAGTCGGTAATCATAACACGGTACCTTGCTCCATTGACTATAACGTCATCGTTTTTACATAAGTACGGTTCAATGATGCCGCTGGCCCACAAGACGCACCAAACAGTGCTCTTCACACTAAATGCGGCAACTCAGTTTGTTGACGTACCTATTGAGACAAAAATAAACTTTGTCTCACAGAAAAGGAATTTTGATAATAAAATAAAATGATTTCCAACCGTTTTTCATTTATTGATCTATTCATTGTGAAATGGCAAAACTTTCTGGGCATTTTTGGCATTGCCACACGTCAAAAATTTTTTTGTACACTGAAAAAGTTTGCACTGAAGAACCAAATAACAAAACAAATCACCCTTTATGTGACATTAAATACAGAAAAATCAAAACAAAAAAAATTTTCCTTCTAACTAATGACATTTCCAAAAAAAAAAAATGCGCCGCATATACTTATGGGACTTGAGTTTAAATGAAAATTCTATGACACATGTTTGTGACGTTGAGGGGTGAACGTGTTAATTGCATCAAAATAGTTGAATTTTTAAGTGATATGACCTGCAGTACAAGAATTGAAAGTAATTTCGATTAACACAAAATCTTTCCCATAAAAATAATGTTCAAGCCTTAAAGATATTGATATTCTGATTGCAAATCCATATTTTCCAGCATCTACCATTTTCGGGAAATTTTGTGATGTCGGTACATTTTTATATTATACATATTATTAAATTCTTTATTGTATTATAAAACTAGCAAAGAAGGATTGTATTTTACTTGTTAAGGTTCAATATTTTTTAAAAAGTTTTAATTTTGAAAGTCAAAAACAACGATTTTTGTAACACATGTATTTCTGTTTTGAAAGCGTATGTAATTTTAAAGTCCTATGATGAGAAGTGTTAAAAATAAATGCACAAAAGTTGCTAGAAACACCCAGCCAAAAATTGCCGGTAGTAAAAGTATAATGTACTGGCAGAGCATTTATTTAAAGCGCTCTGGTGTCGTTAGTAAAAAGTGTTTCACCAGTACTTGATTTATAAAATTTTCAATCGTAAATAAAAATAAAATAACTGACACAGCCTTTGTTTTAAACGCTTTCGAAACGTAGGCAAAAAATTGCTTGACCAGTACTTCATTTACAAAATGTAAAACCGTAAAAATAATAAAATCACTGACAAAGGTCTGAAGTAGAACGTTTTTCCAATATTAGCAAAATGTTTATAGAAATGTTAATGGAAAAAAAGTGTATATATAAAGCACTAGCATAGCACTGGTTTACAATACTTTCCCAATGAAAATAAAAAGGGATTTTTGAGTACCCGATAAACAAAATTTACAACCATTTCTAAAATGAAATGAATATATGATGAATATATGATATAGATGTATGATTTTGTAAAGTTTTGAAAAGAGGATTTGACTGGAATTGGTTTTTACATATTTTTCAATATAAAATTGACATTCTAAACTACCCAAACAAAAATTGGCAAATATAGAAGTACTTGGTCAACACATTGGAATAATCTAAAATAAAATGATTATAAAACCGTGCTGTTCAATTCATGGGACAATTGTCCCCTGCTCAACTCACATGTATTCTTACGCTCTTACTTTTAGTCGTCACTGAAACAGCGACGAGTGAACATGTGTAGCGGATGTATGCTGATTTTTTTTCAATGCACTGAAAAAAATTAATAGCAATGTACTAAAAATATTTTGTGATACTACAAGATCTATAAAAATCTTTAATAGACTTAATAAAAAACCCCATTTTTTTAAAATAAAAGATGAAATGTGAAAAATTCGAGTCCGATCGTTCATTCACTTATTCCGATCATATGTTTTTGTTTTTCCTTCCAAAAATAGCATTTTTTTAACAGAATAACATAAGAAATCCAACATATTAAAGATATTTTATTAATATGTAAATATAATGAAATCTTTAATATTGATTAAAAAAATCTTCAACTTTTTGTTTTTTATACAATAAAAAAAGACACCCTATTGTATATATGTATTTCTTTTTTTTCTTTCAAAAATTTAATTTTTATTGAATTTTTACACAAAACATTAAGAGTTTCATATTTTCAATAAAAAAATAAATTCATTCAGATACTATCACTGCTATTAACCCATTGAACATTTCTTACAGTGCAATTCTCATTTTCTCACGAACACAACTACATTTTTATTTTTAAACAGCACTGTTTTAAAAATTAAGCGTCTTCCTAGAATTTTAAAAGGGAAAAGAAAAGTAATTTCCTGGTATTATAAATAAAAAAAATTATTTCCCAGTATTAAAAACAAAATATTATATATTTATTTTTCTTTATTCGATCTTATATTATTCTTTTAAATCGAGTTTAAGATCTTTTCACAAAAATAATGATTATTTATTATTTTCTTCCAATATTTCGTCTCCACATTCCCTGAAGAAGTCACTTAATGTGGAGACGAAATATTAGAAAAAAAAAAAAAAATAAATAATCATTATTTTTGTAAAAAGATCTTAAACTCGATTTAAAAGAATAATATAATACAAAATATTATATTATTAATTTTTATATATATTTTAATTTTATTAGAAATTATAGAGTAAATTATTTGATTTGTTACACCGAAAATATATATTAAAATGCTGTTTGTATTATTAAACACTTTTCAGATGTTTTTTTTTTTTTTTTGTAAACACAAACCAAAAAAATTTTAAATAAGAATTTTAAACAGTGTTTGAATTAAAGTACTCCTTAAAATTCCAGCACGTTGTTTTTATTTTAGGGTTGGTTAATGACTTATTTCATCATTGGAAAATCACTTTATTGATTGTTTCACTAATCCATTCCCAACGTTTTAAAATTATAAATTTGGAGCTGGGAAAACACTTATGTTATTATTGCAAAAGCACTTTATTGATTGAATCGCCAATGATCTGCCAACGTTTTAAAAAGTAAACGGCCAAGCCCAGCCTGGTGTTATCATTTTGGGTTTTACAAAACACTATAATATTCAAAATATTTCATTGTGCCAACTCTGGCACCACTGCACAGTTGTAGAAAACGGCCGAAACCCCATAACTTCTATATTTCTTTATGTAAAATAACACATAAAAATTACAATTACGCACAAAGATTTTTTTCTACTTACGACCGATAAGGTGAGTAATTTAAATTTTTTCACACGCTCGCGAAACACTCACGCTCTCGAAATACTCACGCTACAAATATTCAAAATATTTCGAAAAATTAAACAAAATTCCTATATATAGTTGCTAGGAATTTTGTTGTAGTGGCTAGTAGGCTAGGTCATGGGCATGATAAGAGTCATTTTGTACATCCTGTATATTTCTAAAGTCCTTGTAATCGACCACTTCCAGTTAATTTTATTTTCTTAATTATTTCAAATGCATATAGACCTTTATTTTACAAGCGAAGAATGGACACTGCCGGAGTAAACAATCTATTTGCTTGTGGCCAAACTACTAAAGGGTTGAAAATGACAAAAAAATTAAAAATTGCTTCGACCAATGATGTACATATGTAATATAGTAATATAGTTTTGAAATCAAGTGAATTTTACTTTATTTCTACATGCACCGGTCTGCTCGATAATTAATTTATCTGGGTAGCATTCTTTTTTTCTATTTGCTGTTTCGAACTTTTCATCAGAACGATTTTAAGCCTAGCACTTTACAAAGTTTTACAAAAGCCTTATGAATTAAATCCATTTCACATTTAATACAAATTTCAGTAATATTACGTTGTTTACACCACTTCAGACCTTGGCCACTAGGTTTTGACTTGTCTCAGCATCCTTTTTGTATATAATTGCTAATATCATTAATAATATATACAGCCGAAGCCCGGTATAACGAATGATATAACTATTGTCAGGTTCATTCGTTATTCCGAAATATTCGTTATATCGCAAGACATTTTTTTATAAATTGTACTTCATTTTTAGGATTTTAAAAATATTTCAGATTAGTATAAAATTAAAAAGTACTGCAAAAATGGAACGCGCTTATACTGGAAGATTTAGAAACAAAAAATTCTGAAATTATTTTCTTATTCAAATTATTTTTTATTGTTTGTAACTTTTTTCTATATTTGTTTACCAATTATTCGTTATATCGAGTATAAATTTGAGAAATATTCGTTATATAAGGTAGTTAATGCAAACAATTATGTCGTACGTTATATCGCGTTTTCGTTATAGTGAGTATTCGTTATACTGGGATTCGACTTTATTGGTAAAATGTAAACTTAGACAATCTTCTTACTTCAAATATTGAAATGTTTTCTTTTACCATTCTGATTTATTGCGTTGGAAAAATCCTTAACATAATTGCAATTTTGCAACTTTTTCCCTGTATTTTATCACTTTTAAAAGTGTTTTGATCGTTTCTTCGCAGGTTAAATAATTATAGTTATTATATCATCTTTTTTATGTTGACGTGCTTTCCAGCTCTCCATTTCTTATTATAGACGTCACTAAAAGAGGCTCTAGTTATAAGAATTGGTTCAAGTTGGTTCTGAAATTCATGGTACTTAGGTACAATCATACTATTTTATAATAATGAGTCTCAACCCTTAAAATGTCATAAAATTTTATCGCTTACCAAAATTCTTATTTTTTTTATTTTTTGGAACACTTTTGTCAATACAAAATTTTATGATCGACACACTCAAAATTACTAAAATTTGTACACATGGGTAAGTAATTTGTCAATTTTCAAAAACACTGGCCAACGCTTTGCTGTTCGTATTTTTCTGCCTGGGCAGTTTTAAATAAATTAAAATGCAGAGCCTCAGTTCAACGAAAAATGTACTTATATCACTTTCAAAATAAACCCTTCACATTATTGTTTTAAACTTCAGGTTATTTTTTATTCTTGTTGACATTTCTTTTTTAAAATGAAAGTTATTAAAATAAAAAAAGAGAGAAAAAAATCGAATTATTTCTTTTTATACCTTGGGGATATTAAAGCACAAAAGAAACAATTTTCAACCAGACAATTTATACATTAAAAAAAATAACATGACTTGAGGAGGGGAAAATGTCTCAAACAATGTAAAACAAAGTGTTTGTCTATTTAAATATTAGACAGGAGTGGGCAAATTGTAAAAGTTGAGATAATGTTAGATGTTGGGGAAACCTAACAGACTTGATACTTTCAAACACGTGATACACTGAACCAAAACCAGCAGTAAAATCAACCAAAATCACAGTTAACATAACTCGTCTGTTGATTTAACACATTGCTTAGTATATTTATCTTTTGCTGATTAATTATTTGGTGTGGTAATGTTTTGACAAAATATTCTATTCTATTTTGTGTGTTTGACCAATGCATATTATTTATTTTAACGATGCATTTCATTCAATTTATCGACTCATTTCAACTTTTTAATTTTATATTTAATATTTTTTTTATCTATGTATTTTAAAACCTTCCCAGCAAAAACAGGGTTTCAACTACGAGTACATACCAGCCTATTTAATCGCTTAATTAGTTTTGTTCGAGATGTCCCAAAAGTAATGATAAGTCATTATCTTTTCACTTACAAAAAAGAGAAAGTAATGGTCATTACCTTCTCTGTTAAGTATTTAGGACAATTAGTTAATTTCATTATATATAAAAATATAATTGTTATTAAGTTAACTTCACCGCTATTTTTAAAAGTTTTTGTAAATTTTGCAAGTTGAATGTTTTTATTTTAAGAAACAAAAATTGTCAAAATGACTATTGATCAGGAAAGTATTTGTGTCGCCAATAACAATAAGCACTTTTTTTTTGAATTTAGAAAAGCATAGACTAATTTTATTAAAAGAATAATTATTTTAACTATTCGTTTCGTCAAAAGTTAAAAATATTTTTATGTTGATTCTACCTACAACTTTTGGTCAGTGTAGTAATCAATAATCTTAGACTTCAAATAAATTTGGAATTTTTTTTTAACTTACAAGGTAAACCAATTTGTTCCCAATGTTTTAGATACATTTTGATTTAACCTATTTTTTTGTGTATTGATTATAATTTATAAATTAACGCACGTGTTGTAAACTTTGTAAAACAATATTTAATCCTAAAAGTTTTTGTACATGTTTAAAGAAAATATTTGTTAAGTCTCCAATCTACTTCACTTATTTAGGTGGTAGCGTTATATTGGTTAAGTTTATTTACACCAAAATATCTTTAAGTGGTGTTAAAATATTGATTTTTACAAAAATACTTTTATATTTATTTTATTTGAGCTTATGCTGATGATGGAAAATTTTCAATAATCATAAAATTGTTGTGGATTTTGTTTTCCAGTATAAATAAAGTACATCACAAAATTAAAAAAAAAAACTTTTAAAGATGATTAAAATATATAAGCAAAGTGTTTTAAAATATATAAATTTAAGTAATATAAAATTTTCAAAGTGTTTTTTATTAGCAATTTTAAATAATATTTTAAGAGTATTATCATAGAAAATTTTCTTATGAACAGGCATTAGCGATCACTTATTGAGTCAAACTACTTATTGAGTCAAACTTCCGAAAATTTAGAAAATAAATAAAAATGCTCTGGCTAGATCAATTTTGAACTTTAGTAACATTAGAGGCGTGACGAACACTACATTCGTACGCGTTTTTGGATTAAAATATAGAAATTTATTGGTCTTTCAAAAGAGATACCTTCAACTTAAACATAGTATTTAGTGGGATTTATGTGTACTTTCGATTGGCATACAACTTATTTTTTTACAGCTATTTGTAGCGAAATAATTAATCACAAAGTTTTGTGACGCACGCTACAAAAAGTGAAAGTAACTTTGAAAGTTGTATATATACAAAATCTTATACCTAAAAGAATGATGAATATAAGAGAATTCTAAAATAACTCATTTACAGCCAAAAAATTTTATCGTTTTTAAGCAAAAGCCGTGAACGCTTTGTGGCGCACGCTACGTGACGCACGTTACATTTTTTCTAGTAGTATATAAATAAACACAATTGAGTTTATTTTAACCAATAAATTAACTTAATTTTTTAATAACATTTCTTAAAACAAATTTTAACATTTTTAACCAACCAATTTAAAGCAAGTGCTATGTAGCTTTAAGCAAATAAAATAGACAATTTTTAATTTTTGTTCTAATTCCTTAAAAAATTCTAAATCATGTAAATTATATTTTCATGTACTTCAAGACAAGGTTAAATTTGTTTTCAATGTCATAACAGAAAATTAACATTTAAACTCTTGGAATTCTGGCAATAAAATTCTTTTGAAATCGGATCCCAACTAAATTTATTTTACAACATACACTGTTAGAACATATTCCATGGAACCAGAACCCGTTAACTTTAACTTAAATGATGAGATACAATATAACTAATTAGAACTAGTTTTAAAAGTGTTTCTACGGATTTCTGGTTACTTTTGGAATAATTTCAAATAATAATTATTGGTGTAAAATCTGACTGTAAAACAGATAGGGCAAGATGTTGTTCAACAAGTCGTTCTTAGAAACAGAAAATTTGCCTGTTAAATTATTAAGCTAGTGCCTAGATTTTAGCGAGCGACGATTATTGTTCACTACTTATTAAACTGTTGAACTATAAGATAATTACTGTCGTTTTCCAAATTTGTAACAACAGTTTACAATTTTCATGTAATATTTAATTACGAAAGTGGACGATAAAAGATAATCGTCTAACAAAACCTGGGCTCTGGTTCTAAGAAATAATAATTCACTCTAAAAATTCTTAAATTCAAAGCTATTTCAACCTTATAATATATTACAACTTCAAAAGCTTCGATAATAGCAGATGTTAAACAAAACATTTTAAAATGCATATTTTGTTCCAATAAATCAATCACGTGGCTATTTTTCTAAAAAGCACTATGACGTTGCGTATGACTATGTGTGTATTCAAAAGTTTTATAGACTACGAGGATTTCTGAGCTTTTTTAATAGAAAACCTCTTTAACTTTAAAGCCCAAAGCGGAAAATAAAAGTGGCAGCAGAACTCAAACTTTGTAAATTTTGCAAAAACAATACAATATTTTTGAGAATTATTTATTGAATAGTGTTTTAAGGCAGCTCTGGTTTATTTAGAAAATTTTCTACAATAATTTCTCTGCTGAAAAACACTGCATTTTTCTGCTTTACACTCACCAAAAAAAAGTCTGTAATGGCAACTGAAAATTTTGCTGTTATTACGGGAAATTCTGCTAATTTGAGCCCAGCGGTATTTTTTGCTAATCTTAGCAACACATGTCTGCTGACGTGTAGTACAATGAAATTAGTAGAAAAATTAGTAGCCGCTACTAAATTTTAGTAGACTTTTTGTAAAGTGGAATTTAAAATCTGTTTGCTAAAATCAGCAAAAAATATTAGTACAAAGTTTTAGATTTTTTTTTT